>PVLC010004239.1:9495-87418 GCA_004027655.1 Graphiurus murinus
TTATTTAAAAAAAAAAAAAAAAAAATATATATATATATATATATACACACATATATATATTGTATTGAGGATTGAACCCAGGGACATTCTGCCTCTGAGTTACACCACCAGCCCTATTTTATTTTTTAAATTTTGAAACGGGGTCTCATGAAGGGAGTGTCTTGTTCGGTTGCTAAGGCTGGCCTTGAACCTGCAATCCTCCTGTCTCAGCCTCCAAGGTACTGGGATTGCAGGTATGTGCCACCATGCCTGGCTGGACTTTTTTTTTCTTTTGTAGCTTAAAAGCAATGTTTTTAGATGGATAGGAAGATCACAGGTTCTTGGCCAGCCTTAGCTACTTAGTGAGGCCCTCCACAACTTAGTGAGACCCTGTTTCAAAATAAAGAATAAAACATAGGGCTAGGGGTGTAGCTCGGAGGTAGAATGCCCTGGGTTCAATCCCCAGTTCTGCAAAAAGAGAGGGGAAAAAAAAAGAAAAGAAAAAGAAACAAGAAACCATGTTTTAAAGGCATGGTTTAAAAGTGAGCATGTCTCTGTAGCAAACATGAGACTGAAGAGTTGGCAAAGGAGCAGGGAGTGAAGGCTCCAGGGTGGCAGCCCAAGGGAGCTCTCTGTAGAGACTTTGATGTGGAAAAGACATTTGTTCCATAGTTGTTCATTGAAAGGATTCCTTAGCTGCTCTGTCAAGCTAGTCTTGTCACCACGTCTCATCCCAGGGATTTAGAAATAGTTCTGTCCCATAATCCTGAATTACAGTCTCATTTGCAATAAGAAGAACATTTTAATTTTTCACTGGGTGTGGTGGTGCATGCTTGTAATCCCAGTACTTGGGAGACTGAGACAGGAGAATTGCAGGTTCCAGGCCAGTTCACCTTAACTTCGTGAGACTTTGTTTCAAAGTAAAAAATAAAATAGGACCAAGGATTTAGCTCAGAGGAGAGTGACCCTGAGTTCAATCCCAAGTAACAGGCACACATGTACACACACACACACACACACACACACACACACACACACACACACACTTTCTTTAGGGAGCTAGCCCAGAAAACCTTGGCCAGCACACACACTCTACTTAGCCTCTCTCAGAAACCTTTTCTGTTATAGCACTCTTTTCAGGTGCGATTTTGCATTTTTTGGCCTCTGGGATTATTTAAGGACTGTCTCTCCTATGAAGCAATGAGCGTCATGTGGGTAGGATCCTCTCTGCAGTTTCCTATGTCATCTAGTTGGACTGCAGCACGTTTTATGGAATGAATGAATGAAGAAATGCTGCAGAGTGCTGGCCACACGATATCCTGCTCAGTCTCCCAATTCCTAGGAGATCAGAAGCAGGAGCTGGTGGCCTTTCACCGCCTGGCTACGGTGTACTACTCGCTGCACATGTATGAGATGGCTGAGGACTGCTACCTAAAGACTCTGTCCCTGTGCCCACCCTGGCTGCAGAGTCCTCAGGAGGCGCTGTTCTACGCGAAGGTGTATTACCGCCTGGGCCAACTCACCTTCTACCAGCTGAAGGTAAGCCAGACTCGCAAGGTCTTGAGAGAGCTCCAACTAACCACACTTTTCCCTGACCTGGAGCTGGTAAGGAGCCTTTGGGGTGGAGTTGAGAGGACCAGAGGGACCAAGGTCAGGAATCTTGGCTTGCAGGTGGGGAGTGGCTATGCAGGGGCACAATGTCTCTTTCCATGAAGCCCCACCGAAGACCTCAAAAGTGTCCCATCTTTGTTGTGGTGACAGCTGCTCTTCCTCCTCGCCCTACTGTCATTCCTATGACTGCTTTATCTATCAGATGCTTTGGAAGCATTGCCTAGACGGTGAATCCCTGGAGGGCCTATGAAAATATATGAACCCTGCCATAGAGGGAGAGGGAGAGAGATATCTTCAAGCTCCAACATAAAAATACAAAGAAATACTTAATTTTATGTCCACAAAATGCTATAGGTCAACTGCAACTCATTTCTTGTGAAGTTTTATGAAACTATTTCATGAGAAATGTGGGTGCATACCTATATGTTTGAGAAAATGAGGGATGGGTTCCTCGAATGTAGGTCCCCAGAATGTAGGTTTTAGCCTGATTCTCCTGCTTGCTGGGCTGGAGTTAAATCTAGAGCCTCTTAGTTGTCAGCCACTTTTAGAACTGTGTTAGTGATCTGCAACTCTGTGTTAGCACTGTGACCCCTGGAGCTGTGTCCCCAAATTTGGCTTCCCCTTGCCAGAGGTCCCTGTTCTCCTGCACCCCACCCTTCATCTCTGAGTCTGTGGCTTCTGTGTCTCGCCTGTGTCTGACCCTGAGGGCTGCTCTGCACCTTTTCTTACCAGCCACACTATATTTCTGGCCTGAATTAATTATTGACTTATGAGGGTTAATGAGAACCAGATATCTCCTTTTGAGTCTCACCCAAAGAAGCATCTGTTTCTCATCTCTGTCACATAGGAGGGTCAGGAGAGCTGCAGGACTTCTTAGCACTCTTGTCACAATCCCTGGCTCCCAGGACATGGTGCAGGGACCCTGTATGCCCAGCCTGATTGCATCAGCCATGAACTGTAGATATTACAAAGGAAAGAACTCAACCTGAACAACCTTCAGCAGAACAGGCGATTTATTGGCTACATAACTGGGTAGCTGGGGTATAGATTTGGTTTTTGGTAGTTCTAGACCCTGGTACTCCAACATCATCACGGATTTCCTCACCTCCATCGGTATCCCTTGGCTCTGTAAGTTTCTATTACTCTGTTGTGTGGCCCTCTTCCCCTCTAGTGATTGGGAGGTTTGAGCCCACGTGTCTCCGAAAGGATGGGGGACCATTTTTCCTATCGGGACACACTGAAAGTGAGAGTGATGGGCAGGTCAGGTCTGGGTCATGCACACATCCCTGAAGCACTATATCCAGGGCAACGCTGTGTCATGGTTGGCTGAGCCTGGGTAAGATACTGCCTCCATGCCTGCAGAGGAGGGCACTGTGCTGAGCAGTGTCCCTGGGACCACAGTGGAGGGGGAAGGAGTTCTCTGAGGATCAGGACATGAGGATAGGACATTGGGCAGAAAAAAGCTAGCATCACCAGCACCGCCTCCAGCCTGTTGTGTTTGCTAATGCTGTCTCCTCTTTGCCCCCTACCCTATGGGTTAGGATGCCTGCGATGCCACCGCGTACTTCCTGCTGGCCTTGGCTGCGGCGGTTCTGCTGGGTGACGAGGAGCTGCAGGCCACCATTAGGAGCAGGCTGGACAGCATCTGCGGGAGCCCCCTGTGGCACAGCAGTCCCTCGGGGTGCTCCTCAGCGAGGGCATGGTGGCTGAGTGGTGGGGGCCTGGCCCCCTGAGGAGAACAGTCTGTCTCTGACCAGTTGCTGCAGCCAGTTGCTGCTCCCTGCCCTTGGGGAGGGGGGGTCTGAATCATTTCCTGGTCCAGCCCCCTACTTGTAGGAGGAGAAGAGAGAAGCTGAGAGGGAGAGGGAACCCTTTCTGCTACACTGGAGCAGATGGCAGGGATACCGTGAGAGACCCTGGCTCAGGGCTTTGCCTCTGGAGCTTCTTCCAGGTGACTGTGGCCCTTCCACAAAGAGCCTCCGAAATGCACTCTCCTGGTACACATTCTGGGGAAAACGGAAATCCTTCCCTGTTCCCCTGGGAACCCTCCCCCCTTCCCTCCCTCGCTCTCCCTCAGCGAGGAAGTCAGGCACAGCACTGGTGTAAAGGCAAACAGGCTGGGATATGTGTCTTCACCGGTTTTCTCAGGGAAATCCCTCCCCTTACCAGTGCAAGAACCCATAGTTTCCTTTCTTTCCTCAAAACCAAAGGAGGTGCCACCCCCCAGGCTCCTGGGGAGTAGCAGGAGAGAATTCACCATGCTCTTGGCTCACAAGATACCGCCTCCGCATGGCCAGGTGGAGCACTCAGGGCGTGAGGTCTGACGAGGATCCAGCATCTCGATCCCGCCCTGAGGCCATGCTCCCGTGGAACCTCCCAGAAACTGCAGCAAAGCTTTCCAAGGGCCAAGGCTTGAAAATTGAATATTAAGAAAATAATGGCATAAACGACATGTAAATAGTGTACATCATTAAACATTGACCATTTACATTTATACATACATTCTGTCTCCTTTATCATGGGGACAAATGAGGTGGGTTTGAAGGGAGGGTTAAATGCCGAGGGGCCTCTGATTTCAGGCAGCTCCTTTACAAAGCACCTCTATCACTTGTCTGTCACCGTGCAACACACCATGCGGCTTTCAACAACACTCACTACCCCACAGTTTCTGTAAGGCAGGGTTCCAAGCGTGACTCATCGGGTCTGGCTGAGGTGCCTCTCAAGGCTGAGGTCAAGGCGTCAGGTGGAGCTGCGACCATCCTGAGTTAAGGATCTGCTCCCAGGTCCCCTCACGTAGCTGCCGGCGGGAGTCCACTCCTCAGTGGCTGATGGCCAGAGGTTGCCTACAGGTGCTCCCCATGTGGGCTTCTCAAAGGGGCACAATGTGGCAGCTTGCTTTATCAGAGTGAGCAAGAGAGAGAAGCAGGGGTGGGAGTGAGTGAGAGAACCAAGGCACTCTTCACAACCTAATTGCAGAAGCAGCAGCCTCTTGATTTAGTCTATTCTATAAGTGAGTCACTAGGACCAGCCCACACAGAAGGGGAATGGTTACCAAGGGCATGAGTACCAGGAGATGGGGAAGCATTGGGATCATTTTAGGAGTTTCCTTCCATTGTATCTGAGTTCTTGGGGAATGGAATCCAGAATTCTGTCACAGTGAACTCAAAGTATGTTCCATTGACCAGCAACATCAGCAGCACCTGTGAGATTGTTTAAAATGCCAATTCTTTGGCCCCACCTAAGTCATCTGAATCACTCTCTGGAGCCCAAGCCCTAGCTCTTGCAAGCTCTTCAGGTGAGTTGATGGCACACTAACGTTTGAGGCTTGCTGCTCTAGGACAGGCGTTCCCAGGTGGTGTGCATAAGAATCGGTTGGGGAACTTGTTGAACACGAACTCTCCAGCTTCAATTCCTGATGATTCTGGTTCAGTAGGTCAGTCAGGGGTATGTCCCAGGAGTGTGAATGTTTAATAATCAAATCTAGTGATCCCTATGCAGTGGTTCACCTGACTCCAAAGAGTGTGTGACATCTGTGTGTGATACAAGGACATCAGGCAACTGCTATCTCCACCCAATGCCCACCCACTTAAGCTGACAGTGAGACCATCTGCTCTCCATTTCCAGATTTTTGGGTTGACCAGTTGTTGCTTGTGCGGTGGGGTGGGGAGAGAGGGCTGCATTGAGTCACCATGGCATCTTCTGGTCACCAAGTTTTCTTGTCTACACATCAACACATTTTTTTTCTTAGGGGCTTGGTTGTTTGTTAAATGCTCTCTATTCTAGAGAGTACTCTTCCCCAGAAAGGAAATAAAGTGATTTAATCCATGACCATGTAAAATAGATGCAGTCTTTCTCCCACCATAAGCTATAAAATCCCCAAGCTGG
Source organism: Graphiurus murinus (assembly GCA_004027655.1). NCBI lineage: Eukaryota > Metazoa > Chordata > Mammalia > Rodentia > Gliridae > Graphiurus > Graphiurus murinus. The sequence continues at coordinate 14,971 of PVLC010004239.1, forward strand.
GAGGAATGTTGTGGTTGAGGTTAGCCTGTCTCCTCTCCCATGCCGAGTCCTTTCAACAACATTCCTCGAGATGGTCAGGGCACACACATTCCAGAACAGTTACACATCTTACATTTGAAGGAGGCTCGCTCGGCCCTGGAACCCTTGCCATGAACCATTCCCCATCCGGCTCGGGTTACAGATTCTCTCCCTGTTCCCACCGACTGATCATTTTCCTTTGGATAGATTTTATGCTGTTCCTCCGAAAGTGTGGTTCCCAGAACTGCACCAGGCTTTTGAGATTGGCTGATGAGTGAAGAGCACAAAGATATGTTACTTTAATATAGGTTAATGTGTCTTAAGTTTATATTAAAGCTTTTTTTTTTCTCCCCAGCCGCCATATCTTAACCTTAGCTCACACTGAGCTTTATAATCACTTAAAACATCTACATTTTCTCACATGAACTTCTGTTTGGCCAGATCACTCCCTGTTGCTACGAATGTATATATACATATACATGTACATATACATATACACGTACACGTACACATATACATACATATGCAAACATAAGCACACACAGGCACACATGCATATGTGAAGGGTATCATCTATTTTACATTTCATTGAAAGCTTTGGTTATATTTGCCTAACTGTGCATTTTAATTCACCTGTGAATCTGGTAAATTTGCCTCTAACCAGGTCAGATATACATATTTAGTATGCTTCCAAAGACAAGGGTAAGAGTATTTTTTTAATAAGTAAAACACTATACTATATAATTGTTATTACTACATCTGACATGTAAATTACTTGCTTAAATAGTCTTTAAAAGTATTTGGAATTTTCACTTTAGAGATGTTGGTTTTCCCTTAGAATTGTGTTGATGCTCCTTTTCTCATGATCTATAGGAAGTGAAGTAGCGGTTGGATCTGTTCTCTATCTTAATCTTCCTTCCCCAAATTTCTGTGGGCTGCCTGACTCCTGGCTGCTTGTGTCTAATCTAAATAAAGAACAAAGACAGGATTGCAACACTGTGGAAAACCCTGTGACATGTTTTCTCAGCTTTCAGGTACACTACTTCCCTCGCCAATGGTGTTAGCACTCGGAAATCTAATACTGCCTTCACCCTTTTCTCACTGGCTTTTCCATTGGTTTAAGATACCTTTATATTTTGTGCATTGTAAATGCAGTATAACTCATTTGACCAAAGTTTATTTGGGGAAGGGAATATGCAAAGGTGAAAGGTGTCAGAATTGGAGGGGAGGGAAGCAAATCACCAGAAGCTTGGATTTTGATGTTAAACTGCAGAGCAACTTTGGGTAGGTCACTTAACCTCTGTGCGCCTTAGATCTCTGATTTCTAAATTAAGTTCACCCTTAGGTTCCTTTTCTGTGATGTTATTCCCATACTGCCTGAGCAGGATAAGAGATGGTATCTGGGACCTGAATCATATCTTGTTAGGTTCTTATTTTAATCTCTTCTTTTTATGGGTAAGTGAACTGAGAAATATAAAAGCAATTTTTTATACTTTTATTGGTACAATGTAAGTATGCATCATAGTGAGAGTCAAAGTGATACAAACACACAGGCACTTATCACTTGGTTGATGTCCTTCATACCCCGCTCCTCCTTTCTCCCTCCCCATGCACGTTAATGAGATGGGTACTAGGAACTTCTTGTATGGACATGACCTTATTGGAACTGTTTCCTTCCTCAATCCTTGTTTCCACCATACCCACCTCTCTTTCCCAATGTCCTTCCACTATTCTACTGGAGCCTCTCTTGGTTTGACTGAAGTCCCTGTTGCTTCCTATTTTCACTAGTGGCAAATGTAGTGGTACTCTGGGTTTTATAACCCAAGGACCTACTTGTGCAAATGGTAGGATTTCTGTCATACAGGGCTACCTTCACCATTGTATGTATAGATGATTGCCTGTGTGTATGTGTGTGTTATGCATTTATCACCATATGCACCTCCAGAAGAGCTATTTGATAAAAATTTAAAATATCAATTTACTTCTTTACTTGTCCAGATTCATTTTACAAAAGATGACTGATCTATATATAGGAAAAAATGTATTGCTTTCCATAGATGGAATCCCATAAATAGTAACAAATATAATGGAAACAAAACAATGCTAAATTCAAACTTGTTTACTGCAAGAAGTAGCCTAAGCCTGCTGTGGCATTGCTTGAAAATAGAGATGACCAAGGGCAGAGGGTGAAGAAGACAGACTAGCATCAATCACTTTGGTTTTGAGTGTCAGAGAAATGGGGAAAGTAGCGAAGGACCAACTTCATAATGAAAGCCACTGACAACTAAGCCATATCTAGGCATATAATTTTTAATTTAGGGAAGTGGGGACTCAATTGGGTGAGAAGCACTGATGGGAGTCAATTACAGGGTGGTAAAGACACTAAGAGGAGGAGGCTTTAACCAGGCATAGGAGTGAGGGAACCATGGAAGGCTTCCTGAAGGAAGCAGTGTCTAAGCTGAGCCCTGAATAGAAACATCTACTTGATTCTTTCAGTTTATTTTTTTTATTGGTGCATTATAATTACCCACAATAGAGGGATTTGTGGTTACATATTTGAACAAGCACAGAGGATAATTTGGTCAGTTTCATTCCCTGGCACCTCCCCTTTCCTGCCACTCGCCCCTCGTCCTGGTCCCCTTCCTCTACTCTACTGGTCTCCCTTCTACTTTTATGAAGCCCTACCGAATTCTAATTGCAGGTTAGCACGCTGGTGTTGACAGACAGCACATGTGTCACGCAAAGGTCCAGAGCAGGGAGAGGTCTGCTGCTTTCTGAGAAGAGCAGCGAGCCCAGCCCGGCTGCAGGGAAGCAGAGAGAGGAGAGGGATGGAGACAGACCCCGAGGGACTGGCTTCACCCAGAGGGAGGGTGAGCGGAGGATGGGATTTGTGCTCCTGATACCTGGAGACGGGAGACATTCCAGCCTCTACTTGAAGCTCACTAGTTTTCCCACTAATGCCCTTTTTCTGATCCAGGGTCCACTGCACTTAGTAATATTGTGCTTCCCCTGCCAGCTCAGGTCGGGAACATTTTCTTAGTCTTTTCTTGTTTTTCACAATCATGGCAATTTTGGGCTCCTTTTGTTTGGATAGTTATTCCTATTGAGACATGTGGACCAGCGGCAAAGGAGGAAGACATTCAAGCAAGTGGGCTCTGCCCTCACCCAGGTAGCCGCTTTGGAGTCAGGCCTGTCTGGGTTAGAATCTGCTTCTTACTAGCTGTGTGGCCTTCAGAAAATTAATTCACTTGTCTGAAGCAAGCACTGTCAAAGTTATGTCAGACAGCTTATGTGAAAGTACCAAGAACTCACAGTGCCTGGCACAGAGGGTAAACACTAGACGATCTGATAAGGATTTTATTTACCTTCTTTATTTCATCAAGAAGGAAATGGCTGAAGCAAATCTATCTTTAGGGACAATCCTTTATGCAAGGAAGAAAGAAACCTAATCCAGGACTCAAAACAAATGAGGCTATTTTTAAAGGGATATAATAAAGTAGTTTATGTTTTAAAAAACATGTACTATAATGCCACCCATCAGTTTGTTTATCTTAAAGTTATCTTTAAACTTTTTCTTTCATGTTATGTTTTTTATTCACTTTGAAGTTCAATCACATCTTGTTCTTTCTGGAGAAAATCTTTCTGTTAAGGGACAAGGCAAACCCTCTAGCAGTGGCTGGGACTCTGGCCTGTGTCAGGGACATTCAGGTCTAAACCAGTCATCACTAAGGGAATGGAGCAAGTGACTTTAAGCCTCACTGTTCCTCTCTGTGGAGTTTTCATTGAGATCACCTGTGGAGGGCTGGCATGGGCATGGGAGCTGTTAAGGTGGAGCAGAACTAAGTAGATTTTTTTCCCCCTTTGGTACTGGAGATTGAACCCAGGGGCATTCCACCTCTGAACTACATCCCCAGCCTTTTTTATTTCGAAACAGGGTCTCACTAAGTTGCTAAAGGTCTTGCTAAGTTGCTGAGGCTGGCCTTGAACCTGCGATTGTCCTGTCTCAGCCTCCCAGGTTCTGGGATGTCAAGTGTGCATCACCACACTCAGCTAGATTCTTAGCACATCTGGTTCTGCCCCCTTACGTAGGAGTGTGTTTGGGATGCTATTTTCTCCTGGGCCTTTTCCTTGGATGTCTTAGTTTATAGGTGGGATAGCATATCTCCCAGTATGAATCTCCCTGATCCCCCGACCCTAGTTAATATTTTAGAACCCGGAGGGGGCCAGTGGACAGAGGTCATGCAAAGTCCTGGCTCTGAGACCCTGAAGTCTGTTTATATTCTCCTGAGGGCTGTCTTCTCCCCAGAAGAGTAGAGGCAGGTGGTGGCATAGAGGGTGGGGCTGTGTCCAGCTGTGATGGTCAGAGGTGGGACAGAGAATGGTATGTGTGATTGAGGCTCAGCTTAGCCTCTCATGAGAGACTGGCAGGCAGGTGGGGGGACATGCAGTGCTTTCAAAACTATTTAAAGGTAGGAACTTCAGCCCCCACTTCTAGGGCATCAAGGTAGATCAAGGGATGAGTTCCTTCCAGGTGTTTCTAGGAAGGGCAGGTGAGGGGAGGACGGCCAAGGTCACAGGGTAATTAGAAGACAGGCTAATCTACGGTTGTCTCTGTGAGAAATCAAGAGCTCCAGCAGGGGGCAGTGGTGTCTTTCTTAAATAGTACCTATATGTGTACTGTTACTGAAGAATGTATTGAATAGCTCTGGATCAGCCTACAACTGCAGCCTTCACATCTTTTTTTATTGTGAGCCATAGTAAGAAAGGCATTTCATGTTGTATTCTAGTACACATATGCATAAACGTACACATATGTTTGACAAATACTCGATTCTTCACAACATGAAAAGTACTCCGATCTATTCTCTTTTTATTCTCTTTTATACACACACTCACACACACTCACACAAAATATAATTTTCTCATTCACTAACATGCAGTTTGAAAAGCGCTGACCTGGAGGTTGCTCTCTAAAAAAGCACCGGAGGGCTCTGGCTATTATTATTATTATTATTATTATTATTATTAATTTATTTTTTTAACTCATCATTGGATCGACAACTTTTTGAGACCAAAGATTGTGGGCATCTCAAATGAATGCAAAACCTTTGTGAGAATTCTTTCATCTAACCCAACAACATTTTAAGGCAGATACTATTATTTTTAGTTTCACTGAGATTTAGAGAATGGAATTAGTTTGTCTAAATCTATGTTAAGTGGTTGAGGTGAGGGTTGAACCTTTGTCTCTTTGAAGCTGGAATCAGATCACCGAACTAGTATGGGAGAGATGCTGTTACTAATATGATCATGAATAGAAGTTACATTAAAACCTGTCTCAACACTTTGCACTATTGGGTTGAAATCAACACACTGCTTCTGGCAGGTCAAAAAAATTGGTAACTCCAAAGCGGGACTTGGTATTATGAATTTCCTAGGAGGTTCTTGGAAAATTTGGAATTATAGATGATCACAATCATCAGGTAACTTAGCCTAGGAAAAAAATATTAGATCACTTTTCCCAATGGAAAATGGAAGGAGGAATAGAAATGGCATGGTGGAGACAGGTCAAACAGATTATAAGTTAAGTTGGAGAAGATTTTGGGTGGGGGAGTAGGGTGAATGAGGGGAACTTGCAAGAGATCCCAGAGCAAAGAGGAGAAGACTGCTGGGGGAACAGCTGGGGCAGCCTCCTGGGTCTCCCTCATCATGGTACCTGTAGCTCGAATGGCGGCGGCAGAGAGGAGATGGCCGACATAGAGAATAACCTGCTTCTGATGAGATGGGAAAGCTGTTAGGGACATCTCCCTCTTCTAAGTACATCTGATGAGACAAATAGCCAGGGAGGAGCCCACATTCACATGGTGGTGCTTTAGTTCTTATGCATAAATAGTGGCAGAAGCAGATTTCATTCACTCCGAGTGTTCAGGAATGCTTAATTATCTGTTCTCTTAACCTTCTACTTAATTTTTATTTGGGATTGCATTTAAAAAATTTTTTATCAATGAAAAGGATTTTTAAAGCAGATGATCTCTTCCATATTTTCTTTTAACCTTTCAGATCTAAAGTACTGTATTTAAACGTGATGAACATGACTCCACCCCTTTACCTTTCTCTCTCAGGGCCCAACTATTATATATGAAGGGGACTTTCTTGGAAATGGAGAACTCTTGGTGTTTGTTCCTCTGGGGGTATACTGGACATCAGCAACATGGAGATGCTCTTACAGATGCCTCTGAATTTTCTGAACCTTGTCCCAGATGGCAGTGTCGCTAGCTACATCTGCTTTCTTCCCCAGGGAGCAGCTGCAGACCAGGCTGTAACAGCAGCTGCATGGTAATCCTGTGACCAAACAGCTAGTTAGTCATAAAGCATAAAAAAACGGACTTGTCCATCCTAGAACATGCAGCTTTGGGGTGCTAGTGGTGGAGGGAAGCCTTGCCAACCCAAAGATGGCTTGGAGGATTTGCATTTTGGGTGTTTTAAAGTCCTAAGGGATTCTATAGATTAATGTTTGGACCCTCTTCCATATCCTGTGGCATTCCTTTCTCTTTTTCCAGTTATATAAAAATCTGTCTGTTTCTGTCTTTTTCCTCACGTCCTTGGATTAAGTTTTCCCTTTGGTATGGCTCAGAGAGCCTTGCACTTTTCCTTTGGAGCACTTATCATAGTTTAGATTATTCTTTCTGTGGCTTAGTTTTGTTTTTCCTCCTCTAAAATGATTCCCATGAACCACATATATTGGAGGCTTCAGGAGAATAGGGCCAATTACCTCTGTATTTTCAGAGCCCACCCAGTGTTTGACTCTCAATAAAGATTTGTTGGATGTGGTGGTGCATGCTTGTGATCCCAGTACTTGGGAGGCTGAGACAGGAGGATCACAGATTTGAGGACAGCCTCCACCAAGTAGTGAGATTCTCATCAACCTAGTGAGACCTTGTTTCAAAATAAAAAAATAAAATAGAGCTGGGGGTGTAGCTCAGAGGTAGAATGCTCCTGGGCTCAATCCCCAGCACCACACACACAAAAACAGACTTGTTGAGCAAGAGAATAAAAAAATGAATAAATGAAATTTGGATTCAGGTTTTGACCCTTTCTTATAACTTATGAGAGGAAGTATTAAACTGTAATCAACTTGCTTATTGGTCATGAATGACTGGGATATTGGGTGATAGGACTGGTCATGTGTGTAGCGGGTGCTCAATAAAAGTTTATTGAGAATAATAAGACTAATCATTATTTGTTTAGAATGATGGAATGGAGTACTATAGATACAGTGGGTCTCTTCCTAATTTTCAAACAGGTAATAGTTACGCATAGGGAGTACCATGGTCTTCTACTGAGCATGTACCAGGCATTGTGTGAAATTATTCATCTACAGTGTGAGGTATGATCCTCCAAATGACCCTGAAAAGAAGGTATCGTTATCCCCCTGTGCAGATGAAGATAGCAAGGCTCCAAGTAGTTTGGACATGTGCAGAGATTTGGGCTGACCTGAAAATCAGTGCTTTTAATAGCGATGTAATTCTGGTTACACATTTTACTTTCAGAACTTTGGATCCTGAAGAGAAATATTTCCTATTGACTATATGAGTTTCCCTTTGTCCTAAGGTGGAGGCATGGGCAGAAAGTGTAGGGGCCATGACCTTGGTTTATACAAACAGTATTGCACTAAACACCTGAGATAATCCTTCGATAATAAATGTTCTATGGAATAACAGGGATCAGGGAACAGGTGACATCTTCAGGGGATTTTTTCAGGTGTAAATGGTCAGATTATTGTTTTAGAATCCCAAATCTCCTTCCTTGGTAATCATAAATTGAGAGTGTGGTGAGATGCAGGAGAAAAGACCTAGTCTCTGCCACTGAGTATGTCAGTCTTCTCAGAGGAGACTGGAGGCATGGTTAGTATGAGATATGCTAGGAGCAAAAGTCTGAGTTTGGCTCCTGTGAGACAGCTCAGATGAGGTAGAGAGCTATCTCTCCACTCATTTGTCCGTCTGTCCATCCATCCATCCATCCATCCATCCATCCATCCATCCATCCAATATTCAACACCTCCTTTGTGCTAGGCTCATACTCCAGAAAGCGAGCTAATGACAGTCTCTGATGTCATGGAGCCTGTGGGCTTCCTGATTAGCCAGGGCTCTCTGATGAACTTCTTCATCATTCTTACTAAGAATAGCTTAGATTTGAACTCATATATCCCAGACACCATGATAAATATGGTACTTCTATGATGTCATTGGTTCCTCTTAACATCCCCCAAGAATGAGCTGGGTAGCACAATTGTTCATGTAACACATATGAAGAAACAAGTTTAGAGATGTTCAATAAGAGAAGTACTCTTACTCCAAGTCCAATGGTAGAAAATGGTCGTCAGGATTCCAGTCCAAGCCTTGTCCATATTGCAAGTATTGAATGAAACTTACGCTAGAGCTGGACATTTGCTAATTTTGTGGAACCTCAACTAGCTAGCTTGTGTTTACCTGAACATGCTGCCTGGATGAATGGTGGACAACTCCACTGCACAACTCCACAGCTTATCAAATGTGTGGGTGGCCTCAGACATGTGTCTGAGCTCTTGGTGTCTCATAATTGGCAAGTGAGAATAGAACTTATGGGACTATTGTGAGGATCAAATGAGTTAATACACACAAAGCGTATAGCACTTGCTACGTAAGTCTTGGCTGTTACTGTTGTATTGACAAACACTTCAGAAGAGTCCTTTTGTGAGTGAAGAAGGTAATGAATTCAGTTGACAACATGTAGGGAAAGCACTATACAGTCTGCATCCAACTGAATGTGCAGTTGGCACAATGTCCACATGTTCCCCTTGATTATGTACCAAGGCACTGCCTGTTTGGGTCAACACAGCACACTGCACCCTGGCACTAGAGCAACGCCTGGCCCATGGAAGTGCTCAGTATTTACTGATTGGATAAATGAACGAAAGGACTGTAGGCATTATTTATGATGTTATTTATGCATGGATAAAAAATTAAATAAATAAATATGCCCCCTATAGAATACTGTCATGACTTAAAACAGAGATGTACATTACTAAGCATGGGCTTCCTGCAGACTCAAAGGACCTGTAGCTTCCAGGAAGAAGTTGGTGCGTGAGAAGGTCATTCTCTCTCCACATGTACCATCATTCTAGTGTTCTGGGATGTGCTGGGACAGGTCTTTGCAGTGTCCTAAAGTTCTCCCCCAGCCAACAATTATGTGACCAATATTAATTACTAAAAAAAAAAAAAGAAAGAAAAAAAAAGAAAGGACCTTTCTTCCTGTCCTTCAACTTCAAACTGGGGTCAAAGGCCTTAGGCTGGCTTGAAAATAAATAAACGCCCTGAACAGACAAAAGACATTCTGGAGCCAGCCCTCAGTGTAAACACCCGCCTTCCTCTCCTCTGACCCAAAGCTTCCAGGCACTTCCCTGGTCCCACCATGACCTCCCTCAGCCTAAAGGCCTAGTGACTGCCAGCAGGTCCGAGTGGTCTTTCTTGCAGGACAAGATGGAGAGGCTTCTGAGGGAAGTCAGAGGAAGGTCTCTAACAACAGACCTCTGAAAAGCATGCGTGCATGTATAAGCATTGTCAAGTTTATTACAAACTTTACTTGTATAGAGAATATATAGTACAGAATTCAAATAACAACAAAATAATACTTAAATATATACAAACATACAATAGCAATGAAACATGTTAATTATTCATATGTTTTATTTTAAATTCCATGGGCAATTGATTTTCAGAAAATGCACTCATTAGTTTATGTGGAATTCTTTTATCTAGAATCTCTGTGGCTTCAATTGGATAACAAGAGTAGTTTTGACATGAATGTTGGTATTTTTGTGAACAAGGAAGACAAAAGTGAAAGAATAAAGATGTTGGAAAATCGCTCATTTGTCAGTAATGTGAGTTACTTTTGCTGAATTAGAATATCGCTTCAGTTTTTTATGTTCATTCCAATGTGACAGCTATAGACTTGACACAGTTTTCAGTATAATTTACATTTTTAGCATCACATTCTTAAGTCTAGGTAATCACCAAAACTGCAGATTAAGCCTTGATTGGTAGCATTTGCAAATTTCTGTGGTATAAATACCAATACCTTGCCCAATTTCAAGCTGCTAAGGTGACTTCACTGAATATGAAGGTGGAAAGATGGGTTGGCCCTCAGCACTGGATAGTATCCCTATCCTAACAGAGACCATGGAGGTGCATAACCCAAGAGTACGATATAGCAAACTCAATTAAGCATAATAGAAAGCTCATGTGTTTTGAACATTTCTCATTTGTTGTCAATGTGACCTAGTTAACTACAAGTATATATTCTTCATGTAACTTAATTTTCAACAGTGGCTGTATTGTTTAACAATCAGCTCTCAAAATTCTTGAAAATTTAATGATTTAGTCTCAGCCGTGGGTACCAGCAGGCTGTAGCATCCCATAGGCTCCAGCACAAAAAAGATGAGGCCAAGAGAGTAGGTGGTCCTAAGGTCTGGTGGGCGAGCCAGTGCCTGGCACTGGGAAGGACATGGTCAAATAATTTCTGGGAGCCGGGCATGGTGGCGCATGCTTGTAATCCCAGCATTTGGGAGCATGGTGGCGCATGCTTGTAATCCCAGCATTTGGGAGGCTGAGACCGGAAGATCCGGGTTTGCAGCCAGCCTCAGCTACTTAGTGAGGCACTCTGCAACTTAGTGAGACCCTGTTTCAAAATAGAGAATAAAAAATAGGGCTAGGGGTATAGCTCAGAGGTAGAATGCCCCTGAGTTCAATCTCCAGTACCGCAAAAAAAAAAAAAGAAAAAGAAAAGAAAAATAATTTCTGGGAGCCACTCCATATGGAAGGCAAAAAGACTTTTTGGGCTTAGGATGTAAATGAACTCAGTAAATGAAATTCTCCAGGAACCCTCCTGCAGCATTGGGAAAGTCTTCACTCAATAACTGTAACATTTACTCCTTGGTAATTTCACTTTTTTATTGAACTTGTAATGTCAAGACATGCCTAGAGGAATGTAGTTTCAGCTAGTTGCTTGACAGTTGAAGTGTGCTAAGAAGGCAGTTACTGTCTCAGTCTGCCTCCCTTGCCAGAGCATTGCTTGCAAATGATTGCATCCATGGCTTACCAGGCACAGGTGCAGGAAGTTTTGATCTCCCTATACTGTTGCTTCCATTTTGAACCTATTGGTTAACTTGGTAGGCATTTTGACCCCTGGGATTTGAACTGAGGGTCCATGCTTACAACTCCAACAGTGAAAGCATAAATGACTGCCAAATCTTGAATTTGATTGATCTGAATTTTATCAGGACAATTTCATTGGTCTGTCAACATTAGGACATTAACACATTTTGCCTTGGGTAGTTTAGCTGTTGTCAGTTTTATTTTGGGCTGATTATTTCAACCAAAACAATGGGGGACTAATATCCATTGATCTTAAACATCCATGGAGGCCAAGTAGACTGGACCGGATATCCGTGAAACACCTTGGGCTAGGTTTTCATTCACAGTAGCTGAGCAGATAGGTAGATCAGTGGTAATTATCAGTGATAAGGACTTCAAAAAAATAACGAGATGTAGAGGCTCAAGATTTAATTCAAAGATATACACAGAGCATGATTTTCTAAACCAGACCCAGAGCCTGTGAAAAGTGCATGTTATCCCCACTACAGAATCTCTCCCCCAGTAGGTCCTTGGTGCATGATGGAGGGATCTGAGTTAGGTCAGTGTGATGCCACCCAAGAGCCCTGGGCTTGGGATCAGGTTGTCTGGAATCTGTTTTGTTGTCACTTCTTGTTGTGGGTCATGGGGCAAGTCTATTTCCCACCTAATGTCTCACAGTTACTAACTGTCAAAAGATGGGTTTGTCTCTAAAAGATTGTGGACCCATTTGAAAATTTGAAAAAAAAAATATATATGAAGTCTTCCCTCAGAATTATGAAGACATGCCCATATTTTGCCCATAATTTCAGAGGATTCATGGACCCTTTAGTACATGCCCAAGATGATGAGTTAAAAATATTCAGTTTCGCCGGGCGTGGTGGCGCACGCTTGTAATCCCAGCATTCGGGAGGCTGAGACCAGAGGATCTGGGTTCGCGGCCAGCCTCAGCTACCTAGTGAGGCACTCCGCAACTTAGTGAGACTCGGTTTCAAAATAAAGAATAAAAAATAGGGCTGGGGGTATAGCTTGGAGGTAGAATTCCCCTGAGTTCAATCCCCAGTACTGCAAAAAAAAAAAAAAAAAATTCAGCTTCTGTGATCTGTCAGGACCTGTCCAGGGTTGACATGCTAGGACTTAGATAGATGATATATATATATATATATATATATATATATATATATATATATATATATATATATATATCTGCTATGTGATGCCTGAGAGTTGACACACACACACCGTTTATGGATAAGAATAGAGACATCTAGAAAAGAAGGATCTGGAACACTTAGCATGCATGGCTGGCTTATTAGTGTTTTCATTGTTACTATTAGTGCTTAAAAGTGCGTAGACCAGTTGGATGTGGTGGCGCATGCCTGCAATCCCAGTACTTGGGAGTCTGCAACAGAAAGACTGCAGGTTCAAGGCCAGCCTCAGCGACAGGCCCTCTGCAACTTAGTGAGACTTTGTTTCAAAACAAAAAATAAAATATAGGTGTAGCTGGGAGGTAAAATATCCCTGAGTTCAATCCTCAGTAACTAACAAACACACACACACACACACACACACACACACACAAACAAACAAAACAAAACAAAAACAAAAACAAAAACAAAAAACAAAAGCAAAAACCATGGGATTATGCTGCCAGGGTAAAAGTCCCCACTGTGTATAATCATGGGCAAAATGCTTAATGGTTCTGGGCTTCCATTTCTGCATCTGTAATATAGGACTATTAAGAGTACCAACTTCACAAGGCGGTTGTAGGAAACATCTAAATGTTCAGGTATCTCTTATTAGATGAATAGATGTCCAGATAGTTTTGTATCAAAGTGGCAACTGTCACAGTCAGTGGGTTTTAGATACCATCTAATTAGCTCTGTCATTTCACAAAAAGAGAATCAGAAAAGGGAGTGCCTTACCTGAGGTTACCCAAGGTTCCCCGACTCACCTGTGTTAGGGTTGCTCTCTGACACTCCCCTTAGATACCAGGAAAACTTGACAACTAACATGACGTCATCAGCACCTCAATTTCCAATACAAGAGGAGGCCTGTCTCCACGGATGAGGTCCCATGTGATTATTTGCCTTATTTGTAGAATTCTCTGACACCAGCTGCTTCTGCTGTGAGTGTAGAGTGATTCAGGGCAGGTTGGACATTGGTGGGTATAATTTCTCCAACAGCAATTTGCAAGAGCCTCTGATTCTACCTGGAAATTAGTCACCCTAATTATAACTACAAGGCTTTTGTGATCCCAGCTGACTGTCCGCCACTCCCAAAGCAGGCATTCCAACCACCCAGCCGCCACATCTGGAGATGCTTAATGTCACCGCCTCTGAGTAACTAGAGCCTGTGGGGAGCCCTTCAGATATGACCACCTTAATATCTGACTCTCAGCACAAACGAAGGTGGAAGCCTGCTCCAGCAACTTCCAAAGACCCAGGGCACTGAGGAGTACAGGATGATCTCTTACAGCTGGACTTAGCTTTGTTGTTGGAGATCAGTAGATTTATAACTTGGGGAATGATTTGTGCTGCTGCCCTTGGAAAAGAAATGGACCCCCTTGCTCAGAGCACAGCGAGAGGTGCACATTACCCACCTGCTAGTGCCTGCTCTGTTCTGCTGCTTTCAGCTGCTGTGGGATGGTTGTGGAAACAGCGCTGGGCCCGTCGCCAGCCCTGTGGGGCCCCATGCAAGGCAAACAGCCTCTCTAATCCTTGGTTCCTGGTCTCTACGACATAACTGCTTTCAGAATTGAATATAAATAACATTTACAGATAATAATATTTGAGCACTTAATGATTGCAGTAGTAATATGATAATTTACTGAAGGCTTTTTAGGTGTCTTTCACTGTGTCATGTGCTTCACAGGGATGATCTCAGTTAATCCCCAGAATCACCCTTTGAGGAACAGTGTGCCCTTGTCTCCAGTATGGGTGAGGAAACTGTCTTAGTCTTTTTTTCTGTTGCTGTTACAAAATACCTGAGACTGGGTGATTTATAAATAGTAGAGGCTTTTTTGGCTTATGGTTCTGAAAACTGACAAGTCCAAGAGGAGACTCCACGCTGCTTCATGTGACAGCTGAAAGAGGTAGGGCAAGTAGGACCACACCAAAGGGGCAAAGGGTGAGGGCACCTTCCTGCTTCATAACCCCCCTATGCTGAGAACTAACCCATGTGCCCCAAAAAGGCATTCATCCCCCTCAGTAATCTAATCACCTTTACGGGTCCTGCCACCTCTCTATACCATTGCATTGGGAATAAAGTTCTAACACGAGAACTTTTGGGGGATACATTAAACCATACCAGAAATTGAGGCCTGGAGGGATTTAATAATTTAACAAGGTAGTGCTGGGGGGTACTGTTCAATGGTAGAGCACTTGCCTAACATGCAAACGGCATGTCAGACTGTAATGCTCTTCCGCTCTGTGCTTGTCTTTGCCACATTCATTTCATGCCAGGCTTCATGAACGTCTCCCATGCACTTAGGATACTTCTGCCCTCGCACCAGTGTTGGGAGGCTCTGTGCAAGGAAATCTCACGAGGAGGAGGAAATCCTCTCAGCACGTGTTAACTTTTACCCCACAGGGAGTTATCAGGCTTTCACAATGACTATCCCTAGTGTTTTAAGGGGCCATACTAAAGGTTTGGGGGACTCACAGAGAGATTTGGGTCCTAGAAGGCCTGTAGAAAGGGTTGACAGATATTCAGCAGTAGCTCTTCTAATTCTGGGTTTCAGGAAATGAAATCTATGTGAGCACTTGGCTAGGCTCTCTGGCTCAGAGTTAGATCAAGCTCTGACACCTGGGGCCTCGAGACAGAGCTTAATCTCTCTGGTCTCAGTTTACTCACCCGTCAAGTGGGATGTTCTAGAATTTACCTATAATGTTGCTCTAAAACTTAAAGAACAAAACAAAACACCATAATGTATTTAAGATACCTAGCCAAGAGCTCTCTACATAACAAATATTTAATAAATAAAGGCTATTATGACTTTTACCTTGTGTGCTCTATGCAAAGTACCAGCAGCTAATGTTTACGGAGCACTTACTGCACATCAGGCTTTGGGCAAGTTTTTACATGTGTGATCTCGTTTCATGCTCACAGCAGCTTCCTGTTGGTACTATTATTAACATCTTCATTCTTCAGGTGGGGAAACTAGGGCTTGGGGAAATTGCATAAATAGATAGAAGTCTAGCAGCTTGTGGTTAACATGGGCAGGATTTGGACTCAGT
Source organism: Graphiurus murinus (assembly GCA_004027655.1). NCBI lineage: Eukaryota > Metazoa > Chordata > Mammalia > Rodentia > Gliridae > Graphiurus > Graphiurus murinus. The sequence goes on from PVLC010004239.1 coordinate 30,392, forward strand.
TGGTCTGTTTCTAGGACCCGTGTTCTACACCACCAAGTGGTTCTGATCTCCTTCTGGCCCTGACTTGGTTTCTTCGGTGGCACTATCTCCAGGGTAACCTGGCCATCACTCAAATTTCCTCCTATCAGCAGCATGACGTGTGTGTGTGTGTGTGTGTGTGTGTGTGTGTGTGTGTGTGTGTTTTGACAAAGGCCATCTAGCTTGTGGAAGGTATAAATAATTACAGGTCAGAAAGCTGAGGCTCAGAGAAAGATGTATTTGTATTTCCAAAGAGAAACTACTTATCTTCTCACTATGACTATATTTTACATGGTCAGAAAACTAAAGGGAAAAAAAGACCTGCAGGAGTGACCGGAGAGGAATAAGTCAGAGAAAGGACAAAAGATAGCAACCCATCCTACTTCAGAGCACATCACTGTAAAATCTTCTTTGGGCACGACCTAGTATCCCCAGCATGGTTCGTATTCTCTTCATGAGAGAATATAGGGGAAACTGGAGTAAAGGAAGCACATTTTGAATGAGAGGTAAGATTGGTAAGATGAGGACAGGTCATGGAGGAGCAGGCTTTATCCCATCACACACACACACACACACACACACACACACACACACACACACACAGATGTGTGCACACACGTGTTCCCACACTCACCCCAAGAACCAATTCTTTTCTCTTATGTCTCCCATTGTTTCCCAAGTACACATGGAGTGATCTATAGTGACCGTCCCCAAGTGCCCTGATTGCTAATTGGTTCTTCCATAGCCATCCAGTCCAGCTGCCTTTCAGTTCCAAATTGTTGAGCAACCTGGGTCTCTATGACTCTATCCTGGGCTCCTTCCCCAATTCCTCTGACTGGGTGATCTCAGCATTTATGCACTAGAAGGATGACACAAAAGTCCTTCCAGACCAAAAAGCCACCAGTGTCATCAGGACAATATAGAATTATGGCAGTGACTATACCAATGTAAGTGCTCATTTCTGAAAATGTGAACACTTGGCATCCCCAAACCTCAGATGTCATCCTTCCCTTAGGGTGATTTCCAAGAGTGCACAGTTCTGTTGCTTGAGCTATGGCTTCTGTCTAATGATTCGGCATCTGTGGCACAATTTCTGGGTGTGTGTGAATATAAGAGATTTTATTTTTTTCAGTACTGGGGATTGAACCCAGGGGCATTCTACCTCCAAGCTATGTCCCCATCCCTATTTTTTAGTCTTGTTTTTTTTTTTTGAAAAAGGGTCTCAGTAAACTGTGGAGGGCCTCACCAAGTAGCTGAGGCTGGCCACGAACCTGGATCCTCCGGTCTCAGCCTCCCAAGTACTGGGATTATAAGCGTGCACCACCACGCCTGGCTCAAGAGATAGTTTTAAACTATGTTCATGCTGCATTAGAGGTAAAGACATAGGTTTTAATCTCTTCTCAAAGTTCTAGGTATTTGTGAATCGTTGACAAATCGTCTTGGTATTCTGAGCCAGGGCTCTTTCAACTGTAAAATAAGGGTAATAAATATCTGTATCACAAGGTTGTTGTACAATTAATGAGGTCCTGTGTCTAAAGTACTTAGCATGGTGGCTGGAGTGTAATAGGTCGTTAATACATTGGACCTTTCTCTAAGCCTGTGCCTTAAGCTTGTGATATGGAAAAAAAGAGGAAATTCAACAAATTCTAAAGGAACCAAGACATATAAAGAAAATAAGTCAGAGAACAATGAGAATAGCAAATTTTCCCACAACTCAGGGCATTATTACGTATGTGTTGTGTGTATTTATGAGTATGTGGTTGGTGGTTGCCATTAGTTCCCTCTCGTTTGGGCTCAGGAAGGCACAGTTGATCATATAATCAGCATCTCAAGTCCAAGGAAGAGAGAAAAGTGATATCCTTTGAACATTATGGCTATGTGTCTTTTGAGCTGCCAGATGAACAAGTGACCTGACCCAGAATGTCTGTGCTTTCCTTTGGTGTGAGAGGCAGCTTGCAGGACACAGTTTGGATGCAGAATTACAACTTCAAAATATTCCTGTGGTTTATGGGAAAGATTATATGAAAGTAGAAAAAATTTGAAAACATGATAGAATCATAGTTACAGACGTGCTTGGAGCCAACTAGTTTTACAATATATGTTTAAAAACTCAACTTCATTGGAAACTTTTTCAAATTCAGCAGGAAAAATATCCTAACTTCAAAATTTAATTTTGATAGAAGGGAGATCATTAGACTAGAGGAAGGAGACAGGGGAAGGGAGGTGGGGAGGGAATGGAGAGGTAGTGGGAAATGAAATTGACCGAATTATGTTACGTGCTTGTACAAATATGTAACAATGAACCCCACGATTATATGTAATTATAACGCACCAATAAAAACATATAAAAAGAATGAGTTTAAAACAAAAAATAAAAAAATAATTTTGGGCTATTTAAAATTAAAAAATGCTGTTTGGGGGCTTCTGCTAAGAGAGGGTATAGTCTTGCATATGTGTGTATAGATGGCTTGTGAGGGCAGCTTAGGCTCATCAAAGCTCATAAAGGAGCTTGAGGCAGTGTTCCAGTTGTTTATGGCTGCAAAATAAACCACTCCAAAACTTTGTGATTGAAAACAACACCTTATTATCATCTCTTGGTCTGAGAGGTTCATTGGACTCATCTGGGAAGTTCTTGCTTGGGGTCACTCGTGGTTTCAGTCAGATGGCGGCTGGGGCTGGACGAATCCACAGGGCTCACGGGGCTGGGCATGCAAGATGGCTCCCTTCCCGGTGCTGGTGGTTAACATTTTGGCTGCTGGCTGGGAGCTTAGCTGGGGCTGTGGTCAATTGAACACTGAGACATGATCTGAATTTGGTTTGGGCTTCTAAGAGAGAGGCATGGTGCCTGAGTTCTAAGAGAGTCATTTCTAAGAGAGAGTTCTTGGGAACTAGCATTCCATGAGACAACTCTGGGCGCTGCAATGCTTCTTATGGTCTAGTCTCAGAAGCCATGCAGAGTCACCGCTGTCATATTCCGTTTGTTACAGGGGGCCAGAGCAGATCTACTGCAGGATAAAACTGTTCAGCGCATGGATATACTGGGAAGTATGGGTCATTGTTGGCCATCTTGGATCTAAATACCAAAGTAGACCTATGAGTCCAGAAAGCACTATCATTTGGAGTAAGACTTTTGAAAATTATTTTCATTTCCATGGAGAAAGGAGTAAGGATGCTTCATTATCTGCTTTTCATAAAATCCAGCTAATTCCCTTGGACTTTCTACCATACAGCTCCTAGTGTGCATACACAGGCCAAAGCAACCAGCCTTAGGAACTGAGGGTGTAGCTCTGTGGTAGAGCACTTGCCTAGCATGCACAGGTCCCAGGGTTTAATCACACACAGAGAGAGAGAGAGAGAGAGAGAGAGAGAGAGAGAGAGAGAGAGAGAGGAGATAACAGCCTTCTACGTAAGAAATGCAGAAAAGATACTAGGCAACTCACCTTCTGTGTCTGCAAGTGGGCAGGCATGAGATCTATCCTGGCCAGAGGCAGATGCAATAGCCATCCCAGTTTCCTTGTGGACATCTGTAGGGGTGGCCAAAGTGGAGACGGGCTCACCTTTGGTGTGCTTATTATATAAATTTACCCTGGGCTACAGAATAGAGATTTTTAGATAAGAAAACCCATGTTCTAAAGTTCTTGGTTATGTCCTCGAGTAAGGGCGCGACTTGGCGAGCTTCCTACACTAGCTGAGTTGTTTGGGAGTGACCAGAACTTTGTTCTAAGTCTTAATCTGATGATCCTCATGGAACCACTCCACCTCCCTCTTTATAAAGTTTCCCCTTGTTTCTGTAGTCATTTCTGGCATCTAGCTAGTTCTGTATTTGCACATAGAGAAGCTCTCAGAAAAATCCTATAAGGTAGCATGAGTGGGAAATCTGGCCGTATACACAGGGTGCTAAGGGCTTTGCCTGTGGCTGTGGATGTTAAGACCACACATCTCTGCTCTGGGAAGGCCCATTAGCTGGAAGCCCAACCTAATCTCTCTTTGAATGTTTTAGGAGGTTTTGACTCCTTGTTTCTCCAAGTTTATTTCTGCACTCAGAAAATACTTAGATTCTTTTTATATGCCTAGCATTGTCCCAGTCTTTAAAAATAGACCAGTTAACAAAACTTTTGAAGTCTCTGTCCTCCTAGAGACTAGAATCCCACGAGGATACTCCTGAACATTGCCAATGGTGGTAAATGGACACAATTTTTTGTCCAGAACAAAAATGGTTGACTAATATATGCTTCTTCACCTCTGATGTTGGTAACAGTAGTTAATACTTAAATTAGAAGCATTTGCTTCATACATTTCTTCTAAAAAGTGAGACTAATAAGATGACTACGGAGTAGATCTATAATAAAGACTTTCAAATTAGAGAATTAGGCATGATGAATTACCATAAAAAAGATTAGTTACTGAGTTAATTTATAATTTTCCAAAAATCATTTCAGAAACAATAGTTCCCTGGCATTGAACTAGAGTCTTTGAAAACTCTGCCTTTCTTTGAAATCTTGATATGACCTCATATTATTGCATTGTTAAATAATCTCAACATTTTTGGGTGTAACCAACTTAACAAGTTAACACTTGATGCTGTTTCTACAATGTGTCCCTTAGAGGAGCAAGACAGAACAGGACTGGGAGGTTACAGCATGGCAATGGGATTTAGGCTCCTTGCATTTAGTTTCCTGAGCAATTCCCATGCTCTGATTTGGCCTGTGAGGCCTCCAAGTTACCCAAACAAGTGGCTTGGAAATTTATCAAAGAAGGCATCTGTCATTCAAAATGGTTGAGTGGAAATAATTTGATTAAAGTCCATTTTTCTAATCATCATTCAACAAACATCTATCAAGAACCTGTTCTGTAAAAATGCAAGCACTGCCTTGCACAGGGCCTGGTAGTCAAAGATGGATTCGATTTTCTCAGGGCAAATCAACCTAAGACAGGGCTTGTTGAATGACTCATCAAGACCCCCATGATGCGTAAAATTAAGCACCTGGTAGGAAACGACCTAAGACAGGCACGGTCCTTCCTGCATTTTAAAATAAAAATGGGGGAGCTGTGGGAGCCCAGCTGGGCCCTTTCCCCCCTGGCAGTTGCTATCTGCATATATGAGTAATTATACTGACTCTTCGGCTATGGCTACATTGGCGTCTCGAAGTCTGGAGATTGCCCCTAGGATGCGTAGATGAAAGACCCTCCTACTTCTTAGAAAGTAAATATATGACCCTAAAGGAGTATGGTTTTATGACTCTAGAAAGTCTGCTTTACCAGGCTATGTTAAGAATGTGGGCTATATGTGTAAAACGAAGAAGTGGTGCTATTTGTGATCTAACAATGATTGATATGTCATAAATGTCTATGTAACCCTGTTGTACTCAAGAAATGTGTAAAAAATCCGTGCTGAAAAAAAAAAAAAGAACCTATTCTGTGCCAGGCAATGCAGATAATAGAACCTGCTACTCTGGCAGAGCTTAACTCCCAATGAGCAGAGACACAGTGGAACAGAGTTCAGGTGAGAATTAGTGAATGAGGGAAGCTGGATAGGAAGACATGATAGGGAGTGACTGGGGTTGCTTTAAGTTGAGTGCCATTCCATTGGGAGTGGGAGGGGCTGGCCTGTAGCAATTGTTTGGAAGTCGGTTGTAATGCGTGTAATACCAGCTAGTTGGGAGGCTGAGGCAGGAGAATCGCAAGTTCAAGGCCAGTGTGGGCAACTTAGTGAGACCTTGTCTAAAAAAAAAAAAAAATTTTTTTTAAAGTTGGTTGTGGTGGAACACAATTATAATCCTAGTACTTAGGAGGCTGAGACAGGAGGATCACAGGTTTGAAGCCATCCTCAGCAATTTAACAAGGCCCTCAGCAAACTAAGTGAGACTCTGTTTCCAAAGAAAAATAAAAGTATGGCTGGGGCTGTAGCTCAGAGGTAGAATGCCCCTGCATTCAATCCCCAGCACCATAAAAAAAAAAAAATGTCTGATCAATGTTCAAGCCAGCCTTTAGAAGAAAGTTGTACAGGATGACAAAACAATTGGGGAAAGGGTCAGAAGTCCTGAACTAGCTTTGCAATCAGTAATTGTGTGATTGTAGAGCTTCAGTTTCCTCACTGACTATTGAGAGATAAATTGGGATGAAAAGTTTCTAATTTAAAGAGTTCTAACATTTACTAATCACAAGGACTGTGTTTTTAGGTTTTAAGAACACCTAGGTTGGCGAGGTTGCCCATAGAAAGTTAAAATCACAGCCAGGCGTGGTGGCGCACGCTTGTAATCCCAGCATTTTTGGGAGGCTGAGACCTGAGAATCCGGATTCGCCGCCAGCCTCAGCTACCTAGTGAGGCCCTCTGCAACTTAGTGAGACCCTGTTTCAAAATAAAGAATAAAAAATAGGGCTGGGAGTGTAGCTTGGAGGTAGAATGCCCCTGAGTTCAATCCCCAGTACTGCAAAAAAAAAAAAAAAGAAAGAAAGAAAGAAAGCTAAAATCACCAGCAGCATCTTTCTTTTTAGCACTTAATATTTAATTGCTTTTGGATTCCACAGCTCTTTTCCATAAAATTTTCTCTTGATCTTCACAAAAACCCTAAATAGATGAAGAAAAGGAAGCTTAAAGCTGTCACATAACATACCTAATTTTACAGGGGCAGTAAGCAGTGGGCCTATTCAGCAAGCTCTTAGCAAGTACAGCTGATTATGATTGGATTAAAACAGTTCAAAGATGCTGAACTAGTGATCCTTAATTTTTGGTCAAACACTAAGGTTCTGAATTTGCATCCTCTTCAAAATCTCCCTAGAGTAGATACTCTGTGAATCATGTCAGGAAAATGGCTGAATGTATCTGTACCCTATTTTGTCTCCACCACAGACATGAAGTTTCTTCAGCCTTGATGAAGATATGACAATGTAGCTAAATCTATATAAAATCATGTTTTGCCCATTTAAACATGAAGCTGGCTACATTGCTTCTGGGGATGCCAAAGGGAACAGCCACTTTGGAAAGAGCTTTGGCAGTTTCTTATAAACAGACACTTACCAAAGGACCCCCAAATCATACTCCTGGGTATTTATTTACACAAGAGGAATAAAAACAGGGACATAAGAAGCTTGACAGAAGTGTTTACAGTGACTTTATTCATAGTTTCCAAACACATCCTTCAGCTGGTGAATAAACTAGTATATCCCTACTGTAGAATATTACTCAGTAATAAAAACGAGCAAACTCTCAATATATGCAACCACATGGAGAAATCTCTAATGCTCTATGCTGATTGAAAGGAAGTCTGATCTGAAAGGCTACATACAGTACAATTCCAACCATGTGACATTTCAGAAAGCTATGGGTTCAGAAAATAGATCTGAGGCTGCTGTGTGCTCGTAGCCAGGGAGGAATGGATGAAAAGTGATATAAGGGGATTGTGTACAGCGATGGACCTGCTATAAATCCTGATCCTGGTAGTTGCTGATGAAACTGAATGCATTTGCTAAAACTCAGAACTGTGATAATGGAAAAGGAAGAACTTCAATGTGTGTCAACTATAATTTCATAACACGAGTACCTCCACAAAGAGTTTGTTTTAAAATGTTTTGAATTTTCTTTTTCAAAAAATGCCTCATTCTAGCCGGGCGTGGTGGCGCATGCTTGTAATCCCAGCATTCGGGAGGCTGAGACCGGAGGATCCCGAGTCGCGGCCAGCCTCAGCTACCTAGTGAGGCACTCCACAACTTAGTGAGACTCGGTTTCAAAATAAAGAATAAAAAAAAAAAAAATAGGGCTGGGGGTGTAGCTCGGAGGTAGAATGCCCCTGAGTTCAATCCCCAGTACCGAAAAAAAAAAAAAAAAAATGCCTCATTCTTAGCCAGGTGTGATGACACAAGCCTGTAATCCCAATACTTTGGGAGACCGAGAAAGAAGGATTACAGGCTTAAGGACAACCTCAGCAACGTAGTAAGACTGTCAGCAACCTAGCAGGACCCTGTTTCAAAACAAAAAATAATTGCATAAAAAGGACTGGGGGTGTAGCCAGGAGGTAGAATCCCTCTGGATTAAGTCCTCAGTATCACATACACACACACACACACACACACACACACACACACACACACACACACATACACACACAAAAAAAAAAAAAAGAAAAAGAAAAAAAAAGGAAAAAAAGAAAAGAAAAATGCCTCAATCTTATTCAGTATTCATTTTTTTTTTCTGAGGATGTCAAGTGAGGTCAGAATCAATAAAAATTTTATTAAGAAGGATGAATCAAAGAGAATTCCATTCTCACTAGCTGGGCAGGTGGCTCACACCTGTAATCACAATACTTGGCTGAGACAGGAAGATTGTGGGTTCAAGAGCAGCCGCAGCAACTTAGTGAGACTCTCAGCAACCTAGTGAGACCCTTTTTCTTTTCTTTTTTGCAATATTGAGGATTGAACCCAGGGACATTCAACCTCTAAGCTATACCCTCAAGCTCTATTTTTTACTCTTTACTTTGAAACAAAGTCTCACTAAGGTGCAGGAGAATCTTTGATCCTCCTGTCTCAGCCTCCCAAGTACTGGGATTAAAAGCGTGCGCCTATTTCAAAACAAAAAGTAAAAAAAAAAAAAAATGGAAACCAGGTTGAAATGATCTGGAGTAACCTCCCTTTGCTTCTATCCTTAGGACTCCCATAATCTTTTTGCAAACTTTCAAACTGGTACCTCTGGAATCCGTTGTACTTTTAGCATCAGCACTTGCTTTCACTATTTACAGATTGCAAACTGAGGCCAGAGAGGTGAATGGAGCACAAAGCATTCAAGATCTCACAGGAAGCAGATTCCTCCTTCAAAGTCTACGTTCTTTGAGGTCAGACACTGGGCACGAATATACTATGGCTCTGGGCACCGCTCTCCTGAGCGCCGCAGCACCACTAAACATCTCAGCATCTGTGGACATCTGCCCTCTGGATGCGTGCTCACAGGTCCCTTCCCATATCCCAGCCTGAGAGAGCCAGCCTTGCAAACATGAAGCACTGCCCAGTCTGGGGTGAGGCAGAACTCAACTGGATTTGGCATTTATAAGCAGGCTTTTTTTTTTTTTTTCCAAAAATTACTTTCAATTGAGGAGTACTAGTAATACACATGTATGGGGGATCATAAACGAACCACAAAAAATTCAATAAAAAGCTTCAAAAGTGGAAGTGATCGAGCAGAACAATCTGTGAGTTTGAGGAGAACATTGGAAATTACACAGAAGATACTTTCTGAGGTAGGAAAAAAGGAAGAAAGTTTATGGGATCTAAGAACATCATCAAGAGGGCTAACATCTGTATAGTACACACTACAGACAGAAGAGAGGGAAAAGGGACAGAAAGCCCGTTTAAAGAAATGATTACTGAAAACTCTCTGAATCTAGGAAAAGAGGTGAATATCCAGGTGTAAGAAACTAGACGCATATTCTTTTGACTTCAAGAAACAGAAAGTGAAACCCAAACTGACTTAAGGAAATGAAGGAAAATAAACAAATCTATCGGCTGATGTGCCCAAGCTGCTGTGGGAGCTGGCCGTGCCTCCTCATGCTGACAGCTCTTGCCTCTGCTCTCCTCCTTCATTCCTCAGCTGCAGGCAGTTTCAGGGCAGCCACACATCTTACAGCCCCCTCACCCAGGTTTGACTGTAACAGAAAAGAGGGCATCTGGCTCTCTAGCACTCTGGACCTGGTGAACATTGTGACAAAATGTGGAGTTCCACCTTTTGGCCAATCTGGGACACCTGGTCTTGGGGATGGAGCACACTGGCAGGTGCCAGTGCCAAGGAGCAGGAGACCCCCAAACAGGAAACGAGAATGGCATTGCTGGGAGGGGAATGGTCACTTGTACAAGATGAAACCAATGTGTCTTACCTCACCTGAAACCTGATTACTCAGAGCAATTCAGTTCCTAGGTATGTGGAAGTGTGAAGAAGGGAGCACAGCTGGGTAAACTGAGTCCAGGAATTTAGCATGCATCTGAGAGAATGCCCCCGCCCCCGGTGAACTTGTTTCTTAGTGACTCTTGCTCTGCGTCACCTCCAGACACTCAAGTTCCTCCACCTCATCCCCAGGCCAAAGGCATCTTTATGACCCACGTTCCCTTCTTTAGCAGAGACAAGGAAGGACTAAAAAAGATAAGTCACACACACACACACACACACACAAAAAAAGAAGAAGAAGGAAAGAAGGAAGAAAAAAATAATGCAAAGTAACATAAAATCTGTGCTCAAAATGCCTCAGCGGGACATATTTTACTGAGCATATGATTTAACTCAAATTAACTAAAGCCTGTCCACAAAGTAGATCTCAGAAGGTCAGAGCAGCAGGGATATTAAAAATAACCTCTTATTCATGCTTATTATCCTATACAGGAAAACACCGAGGTCCTGAGAAGCGTACAATTTAACCCAACATTAACATGAGCATTGATGTCAATGTCAATGTCAGAGATGGATCTAGAACCAACAGCTTTCTCTGCTTCAACCTCTGCTATCTTTTGGATTTTGAGTAGATCCCAAAGGTCCAACTGTTAAAAGTGTAGACCCATAGCTCAGCCCCCTGATACTATTGGGAAATGGTAGAACCTTTAATGGGTGGGGCCTAGGGGAAGGTCTTAGGTTATTGGGAGAGTACCCCCAAAGGGGATTGTGGAATGCTGGTCCCCTCTCTCTCTTTTGTTTCCTGGCAGTCAACATGTGTTCCCCACCACGATGTACCGTCTTATCACAGGCCCAAAACTACGGTCAGCCTGATCATGGACTGGAACCCCCCCAAACTGTGAGTGCAAATAAACCTCTCCTTTTTATAATTTGATTATGGCAGATATTTTATTACAATAATGGAAATCTGTCTAAGAGAACCTCTTAAAACAGTCATAGAATCCACCCCTGTTGAAACAGCTCACTTTTCTTTTAAAAGTATTTTTCAGTAATCTATATGAACAGACATTTATTCTCATGATTCCCAAATCAAAAATTAGGGAATAGCATGAAAAATCTTCCTCTTTCTCTTGCTTCTATTTTCTTTATCCATAGGCAGAAAAAAACATCTGTATTCATTTCTTGCACATGCTTTCAGGAGTATTTTGTGCACATGCAAACAGTCCAATGACATACTGTCCTACCCTTTAAAACTTATAGTATCTTGTACATTCTGCATTGCACCTTGTCATTTTCACTCAAGTAATTATCTTGGAAAACTTTTCTTATGAGTATACAAAGAATGTCCTCATTCGTTTTGACAGCTGCAAACCTTCCATCACATCATGGGAAACCTAGTTTATTTAGCTGGTCCTCTGGTGGTGGCAAAATATTGGAAACAGTGGAGGGGGAATACTGTGACAACAAATAATTGTATACATCTGTCTCTTCGCATGTTTGTAATTATGTGCATAGGATAAACCACAAAAGCAGAATCCTAAGAGCATATGTGTTCATTGACTTGAGAGATGCTGATGAACTTCCCTTCATGGTAGTCACATCGACTCCTGCAATATTTGAGAGTGCTTCTTTCTTCAGGTCCTTGCCAACACAATCTGTTACCAGTGACATAGTATCTCAGTGTTTTTCAACTCAAATTATTGAAATACAAAACATTAACAACTACATCTCTCTTCTTCATTTCTTCAGAATCCTATTTCCAAGATAGTTTCTGTTATCACTCTGATGATATTTGCGTTCTTTTCTTCACTCAAAGTCCATTATCGACTGTGTAAGTCAGCTTTCCATTACTGTGACAAAATGCCTGAAAAAAAAATAACTAAAAGGAGGAAAGATTTCACTTGACTCATGATGTTGGAGGTCTCAGGTCATGGTTGGTTGGCTCCATTGCTGTGGCTTGTCGAAAGGCAAAGCATTGTGGCAGAGAGGGTGTGGTGGAACAGAGCTGCCCACTTCATGGTAGCCAGGAAGGAGAGATTGGTGTGTGTGTGTGTGTGTGTGTGTGTGTGTGTGTGTGTGTGTGTGTGTAGGGACAAAATATGCTCTGCCAGGGCATACTTTTTACTTCCTTTAGCTAAGCCCCACCTCCTAGAGTTTCCAACATCTCCCAATAATCCATTTAATTATGAATATATCAGTAGAGCAATCCATTGGTGAGGTCAGAATCCCCATGACTTATCCCTTCCCCAAAGCCCCACCTCTAGACATTGTTGCATTGGTGACTCAGCCCTCACACATGAGCTCTGAGAGACACTCCAGATCTGTACTATAACACTGACGTCGCTCAGAACACAGGATCGGCCTTTCTCCTTCACACAAGAGGTATTTCCTGAGCACTAATTAGGCTTTAGGTCCTAGAGATAAAGCCCTAATTAAGACAGACACATTCCCTGTCACATGGGCTTATATTCTAGGTGGAGAAATAAATATACTATTATGTAAGAGAGTAAGTTCTTTGAAGAATGACTCAGGGTGACTTAGAGGGGACTGAGTAGGAGCAAAAGATCCTGACCTGCCTCCCTCCTCCACAAGAGGGATGGCCAGGAGAAACAGGACAGTGTGTAAAGTGAGCGACATGCTCTCTCAAACTTACTACAGCTGGGCTTGGTGGCACATGCCTGTAATCCTAGTACTTGGGAAGCCAAGACAGGAGAATTGCAGGTTTGATGACATCCTCAGTGGCAAGATGAGACTCTCAGCAACCTAGTGAGTCTTGTTTCAAAAACAAAAATTAAGCCAGGCTTGGTGGCGCATGCTTGCAATCCCAGTACTTGGGAGGCTGACACAGGAGGATTGCAGGTTTGCAGCCAGCATCAGAATAAAAAATAGGGCTGGGGGGTGTAGCTTGGAGTTAGAATGCCCCTGGGTTCAATCTCCAGTACTGCAAAATCAAAAACAAAAGATTAAAAAGGTCTGGGGATGTAGCTTGGAGGTAGAATGTCCCTGGGCTCAATCTCCCCTCATCCTACCCCACACATACATTACTATAGTGACATTTTATTCATTTGTTATTTTTGGCTTTACTGACCTGTTGCTTTGAAATTATGTTGACAGAACTTTATGATCATCATTGGGGCAGTTAGCTAGAAGCAGAAAAAGCCATTTCAGTTTCCCTAAACAGGCTGGTGCTAAAAACCATGAGTGTCAGTCTGCTCCTGAGGACGGGAGGCAGAGCTCAGTGAGGAGTGAACGATTTCCTCCCTTTTGCTAAACACTTGATAAACGACTCATTGTCCCCTTTGGGTTTAAGAGAATCCCTTTGGATTTGGAAGCTAGCCCACGTGGCATGGTATGGGTTAGACAGTGGAAAGAACTGCCCAGAGGATAGGGCAGAGGGAGCTGTGTTTCTGATTCTTACCTCTTGCTGTCCATGGCTCCTGATAAGCCTTCGTGGGACACTTGGGGGCTTCCGGTCAGCTTCAGCGGAAGCATAGAGCCATCCTGCTGCAGTTCTGACTGTGGCCCTACTGCCGTGTCATGGCTCCCCTTCAGAAATCAAGCACTTCCTCCCTTGGCCTTCCTTCCATCCCGGCCTGCCTTGTCTCTTCTCCAGGACTGGGACCTTGCTTACCTCCCACCAGTCTCTCCCCGAGTCTCCGGTCCTGTCACGTGCTCTCAGACACCCCAGAAACTTCATCTCGCCTCCCCGGGCCTCTGACCACTGCCAGCAACCAGGCCTGTGGTTTCTCGGCCCCTGGGCCCACCTCACCTTGCTGGCTCCATCAGGCTGCGCTCTCTCTTCTGACACCCATCATTGCCTTTCCTCAGATTCCACTTTCTGCTGCTCAGTGTCCTTCTGCCACTTGTGGCTGGCCTGCTCCCCCCCCCCCCGCCCCCCGCATGTCTAGTTTGTTTCTTTCTTCCCTTACTCTGGCTCCAGCAAAGTTGCATTAGGCAAATGGCTTTCTACTTTTTCTTTAGCAGTGAAACTTACTTTCCACAGGAACTTTTCAGAGTTATCCACCCCAGAAAGCAGCAGCGACAGCCTGCCTTACTTAGGTTCTTTGAATCTTCCTAGATAGAAACCCATCAGTGTTCGCTGAACCCAGGAAGCAGGACGGAAACCTAGGATTTCTCAAAATTTCGTTCAAAACTTGAAACTAGGTTAGATTTGTCCCCTTCTCTATTCTAGGCGACTCAGAAAATTATGTGGTTTTCTAAGGTCACAAAGAGACTGACAGAATCCAGTCCCTAGAATGTATTTGTTGCTCCAAATGCGAAGTGAACTCCAAGCCATGTCTCATTCTTGTACCGCTCTCTCTAGGACCACGCCTGGTACCCAGCAGGTGCCTGATCAGAAGCAGAGAATGCACGAATGAGTCTTCTGAGCCAGGACCTAAGGACAGTCAACACTGTCTATAGAGGACCTCTTGTGTGGCTTGGTTCCTTCCCATTTGGTGCTTAGAGATAATCAGGTAGCTGGGCATGGTGGTACACCCCTGAAATGCCAGTGCTTGGGAGGCTAAGACAGGAGGACCCCAGGTTTAAGACCAGCCTCCTCAACCTAAGAAGATCCTGTTTCAAAATAAAAAGTAAAAAAAGGCTAGGGGTGTAGGGTGTAGCTCAGAAGTAGAATGCCCCTGGGCTTAACCCCCAGTACAAAAAATAAAACAGGAAACACACACACACACACACACACACACACACACACACACACACACACACACAGAGGTCTGATCTGAGCAGAGGCCTGAAGCAAATTATCACAAGGGGCTGATGAGCTATTTAGAGTTCACAATGTCATATGGAGGATAGCAGGGTCCCACCTGTGGTGTAAATCTTCTGTTGAGGAGTCCTGTTACTAAGGTGCCACTGGAAAGAAGGGAGGAGCTGTGCAGGGAGCACTGGGGATGGGGAGGGAGGAGGGAGGGAGAGAGAGAGAGAGAGAGAGAGAGAGAGAGATCTACTTGTTCGAATAAGCTCCAAAGACCCAGAGTGCCTAGGGGGAAAGAATGGGGAATGGGGTGGCAGGAGGAGCTTGTAGAGGGGGGACTAGTCCAACTTATGCAGGGTTTCTGCAGTCTCGAAAACTGAAACATAGGCCTGCTATGTGTTTTGGTAAATGAACATTTTATTGAAGTCTCCATTTGCTTCTGTCCTCTCTACAGCTCCTTTCCTTCCTTCCTCTCCCTCCTTCTCTCCCTCCTTTCTTTAATTTCCTTTTCCTTTTGTTGTGTGGTACTGGGGTTTGAACCCAGTAGCATCCTACCTCCAAGCTACACCCTCAGCCCTATTTTATTCTTTTATTTAGAAACAGGGTCTCACTAAGTTGCTGAGTGCCTTGCTAAATTGCTAAGGCTGGCCAAAAACCCGAGATTCTCCTGTGGCAGCCTCCTGAGTATGGGATTACAAGCGTGCGCCATGATGTCTGGCTCTATAGCCGCTTTCCTGCCACAGAGGCAGAGGCTACAATAGAAACAGCCTCACCCACAACTAAAATGCCTACCCTTTGACCTTTTGCAGAAAAAGTGTGTCAGTCATCAAAGGACCCATGGGAACAAGAGGTCAGGAGCCAGGAGGCGTCAGGACCAGCTGCTGAGGTGAGGTGGGAGAGTGATGGGGTGAGGCCTGGTCCCCTGCCTGCTGTCCCTCCAAATGCTTCTCAGAGGCTCCTCCTCTGGCCTCCTCCGAGGCTGGGCTCCTCTAGGCTGGGGGTGTGGCCCAGGCCTGCCTGCCGGGAGGCAGTGACCTCAGTGGCTCAGCCTTCCCAGTCTGTGCCTCACCTACCTGCCTGGAGGCCTGGATTGGGCAGGGCAGGGCAGGGACCGAGTCCCCACCTGTCAGTTGTATGCGCTGTTCTCTAAGCCCTTCTGCTTGCCAGTCTCTGGGCCTCTGCCCAAGCTGTCTTGCCTCAGGTGTCTGTTTTTATCATCATTGCCTAAAAGTCTTTTCCACCCTTAAAGATGGAGTTTAAACACCACCTCCTGCAGGGAGCCTGCCCTGATTGTCACCTCCACTTCTGTATCTAGGAGGAATGATCGCTGGTTCCCTCTTCTGGCCTCCCCTAGTATTTAGTGTGGCCTCCCCTATAGCAACAACAGAAACGGATTATGGGCTCTTTGAGATGTATTAGATCATGGCTCCATTCACTCCATGACTATTTAATGAGCACCAACTATGTACCAAGGGTTGTAGAAAAGGCCTGTGCCAAGCTGGGTGTGGTGGCGCACACTTGTAATCCCAGCATTTGGGAGGCTTGAGACTGCCTCAGCTACCTAGTGAGGCACTCCGCAACTTAGTGAGACCCGGTTTCCAAATAAAGAATAAAAAATAGGGCTGGGGGTATAGCTCGGAGGTAGAATGTCCCTGAGTTCAATCCCCAGTACTGCAAAAAAAAAAAAAAAAAAAAAAAAAAAGAAAGAAAGAAAAGGCCTGTGCCTTTGTAAAGAATCAGGAGGTGTCTAGGGGAACCAATCAGTAAGTAAATAAACAAATGAAATATTTTTCAGCTGATAAGGGCCAAAAAAAAAAATTGCATGGTAGAGAGTTTTGGGGTGGGGTGTGGGTACATCAGGTTGGACAGGTCAGCCAGGGACGGCCTCACTGAGGAGGTGAAATTTGAGCTAAGGTATGAATAACAAGATGAAGCTGGCTTTGCAGAGTCAGAGGAAGGCCATTCCAGGTCGAGGGGAGCGCAGGTGCCAAGACACTGAGGCAGGAAGAAGCTTGATGTGTTTGAGAAACAGGAAAGAGGGAATGGGGTTGGGTGGGGAAGACGTGCGAAGGGGTCAGGGAAGCAGGCAGAGGCCAGGTCAGGTCAGACTACGAGGGCCCTGGGAGCAGTGTGGGGTTTCTTGTCTACAGGAGCCCACTGGACAGTGATAAGTGGAGGAGAAGTGAGGAATGACTGATGTCCACTCATTCATTCAGTGATGACACATGCCTCCTTTGTGGCAGATAGGGAGTGCAGTGCTGAGAACACGGGGGATTAATGACAGCCGGCTGGCCCTCCGGTACGCCCTAGTCGAAGTTTCTTCCTATGAACATAGGTATCCAAGTGCAAATGTGCTTTCCCGCTTCACAGATTCAGGTATTTGATCTGTCACCTTCCTGCTGCCCCTTATTGAGAGTGTGGTCCATGGTTATGCTGCATCATCTGGAAACATATTAGAAACGCAGACTCTGGGGCATCCCTAAACCCGCTGAATCAGGATCCACACTGTGTCAAAGTCCCCAGTTGATCTATACTTACACTTTTGAGAAGGAATGGCCTTGAGGTTATCAAAGTATAGCCACATTGAGAAGACAATAATATTGAGCCAGATGTTAGGTCAATAATTTATAGCTCCCACTCTAAAACCTCTTACACTGGAGCCTCTCAAGAATTTAATGTGCATATACATCACTTGGGGATCTTGCTAGAGTGCAGATTCTGATTCAACAGGTTTGGAATGGAACCCCCAATTCTGCATTGCTAACAAGCTTTAAGCTGGTGTGGGAGCTAAGCCTTTTGTGCCACTCACCCACATCAGTCCACATGACTATCATGGTGACCCTGTTGTGAGACTCTCCTTCACATTCTGTGCATGGGTAAACTACACAATGCACCCTGGAGCTGGGTTGCCTCGGGTGGACACGCAGGCTCCTTTATTCATCTGTAAAGTGGGGATGGTGGTCTTCCTTGAGTCAGGGAACTTCTCAGAAGAACCCACCACGTGCTCAGCATGGTGCCTGGCTCACAGCAGGGACTCAGGATTTGCTAGCTTTTTTTCCCCCTGGGATTTGAGTCTAGGTTTTCATCTTCCAAAGTTGGGGTTCTATCTACCAGTTTAGTACAATCCAGGGGTCGTCTCAGCTAGAAGATGAGGTTAAGGATTAACTATTTAGCAGTAGCCAGGTGTGGTGGCACATACCTAAAATCCCAGCAACTCCAGAGGTTGAGGTAGGAGGATCACAAGTTCAAGGGCAGCCTAGGAAATTTATTGAGACCCTCTTAAAATACATACATACATACATACATACATACATACATACATACATACAGGGCTGGGGATGTAGCTCAGTGGTAGGGCAGCCTGGGTCCCATCTCTAGAACAGAAAAAAAAAATAGTTGAAAGGGTGGAGTCCACTGGTAAAGTTCCCTTGGAAATGTCATAAATTCACTTCTTTGTGAGGATATTTGCACACCTGGAACTGATTGCTTATCAAAGCTACCCCTTCCTCAGACTGTGCTGAAACATACAGACATGTGTTTGGTCTTTTATTTTCTCTCCTAGAACACCTACTCACACAGCCTGTGTGTCCTGACAACAACCATGACCTCTAACTCCCCAGGTTCAATTGCAGTCATAACCCCGCCTTGTCCTCATCCAGGCAGGACCTCTCAAAAGAGCTGCACAGATCCACGGCTGGCCTCTGGTGACATGGTGGTGACTGAGTTTGCAGGTCTCCGTGGCCAGCTGCATTCAGACAAGGAGAGAGCACGTCATGTGTCCTTCATTCGCCTCAGCTTCTTTCTAATCTTGACATTTTTTTAAAGTGCTACCAATTCTGGAGGTAGACTCATCTTGTAGTTCCTTAATAGAAATAATCCATATAGCAGTTAGTGATTTATGAAGCACCTATTTTTATTTCATAGCCTCGAAAAAGACGTAGAATAGAGCCAGGCTTGGTGGAGCATGCTTGTAATCCCAACATTTGGGAGGCTGAGACTGGAGGATCCGGGTTCGCGGCCAGCCTCAGCTACCTAGTGAGGCACTCCACAACTTAGTGAGACCCTGTTTCAAAATAAAGAATAAAAAATAGGGCTGGGGTATAGCTCGGAGGTAGAATGTCCCTGAGTCTAATCCCTAATATCGCAAAAAAAAAAAAAAAAAAAAAGACATAGAATAGATATTGTCCAAGTTGTACCTGAGAAAATCGAAGCAAGGAAGTAATTTGCTCCCCGCCATTCCTGCTGTAACTGCCTTCCAATTCTGCATCCATTCATTCAACCTATGTTCAGGAGTAGCTGGTATGAACAGGCCCTGTGCTGGGCCCTGTGAACGCAGTACTAAGAGAAAGCAGATGAATCCTGGCCTTCATGGAGCCCATTCTACCAAGGAAGATGGACAGTGAGCGGGTGGTCACCCAGGCCAATACAATGATGCTGCTGTGGCGAAACCTGAGAGAGAGAGAAGTGAGTTGCTTTGAGAGCTCAACAGAGGGGGATTTGACATCGAAGAGAAGGATTCTCTGAAGCCACTGAGCTGGGAGTTGAAGGATGACCAGCCAGGGGCCCGACAAGGACCTTTGTTTTTACCCTCAGAGTAACTGTCCAGGCAGCTGAAGCCCTCAACCTGTTTTGCAGACAATTCTTTAGCATGAACTGTACTCTGTCTTTTTATCTTCACTTCATTCTCTTGTTTCCCTGGGACATCATTGAAGAAGGAACTCAAGTCTTTAGTGTTGTGAGGCTCAAAGAAATTATATTGAGACCCAAAGAGATTAACTAGAGCTGTCCACACGTGCATGTCAGTTGATGTCTGCAGAATGGAGGCTGCGGGGATGGAATAAAAAATGCAACATTCTGCTCAGGCAGGATGGTGGCTGACTTCTATCCTGCCTGCAAATGAGGACAGCAAAGATTCTGGGACCCTCTGACTTGACCTCCCTTCCCTGTAAAATCAAGAAGCTCTCTCCAGTCCCAGGAAAAAGAAGGCCATGGGTCAAAGCTTTGGTGTTGGAATGCATAGGTTCAAATCTAGGCTCTGCCACTTTAGCAGATTCTAAGCAAATCATTTCTCCTTTTTTGATTTCTAGGTCTTCCTCTGACAAGCAGGGGAGATAAGATCTCTTCTAAAATGTGAAGATTAGCCAGGCGTGGTGGTGCACGCTTGTAATCTCAGCATTTGGGAGCCTGAGACTGGAGGATCTAGGTTTGAGGCCAGCCTCAGCTACCTAGTGAGGCACCCTGCAACTTAGTGAGACTGGGTTTCAAAATAAAGAATAAAAAATAGGGCTGGGGATATAGCTCGAAGGTAGAATGCCCTTGAGTTCAATCCCCAGTACCAAATAAATAAATAAATAAATAAATAAATAAATAAATAAATAAATGTAAAGATCAAATACAATGGTGCCTGTGAAGTGCTTCACACATGGTAAGAATGTAGTAAGTGGTAATGATAATATAGCAAGTGTGCTGGCACAGAGCCTGAGAGCTTTCATAGTGGACCCTGGTCCCTTCACGTGTGTAGGCAGATGACCCCTTGTGAATTATGATCCTGCCTACTTCAAGATAGTTGACCTTGCCACTGCCTATCTTGATCTGATTTATGTTGCTATATAAAAAAGCACCTGAGCCGGGCGTGGTGGCGCATGCTTGTAATCCCAGCATTCGGGAGGCTGAGACCGGAGGATCCAGGTTCGCGGCCAGCCTCAGCTACCTAGTGAGGCATTCCGCAACTTAGTGAGACTCGGTTTCAAAATAAAGAATAAAAAATAGGGCTGGGGGTATAGCTCGGAGGTAGAATGCCCCTGAGTTCAATCCCCAGTACCGCCAAAAAAAAAAAAAGCACCTGAAACTGGGTTATGTATAAAGAATAGAAGTTTATTTAGCTTATAGTTCTGGAGGCTGGGAAGTCCAACAGCATGGTGGCCACATCTGCTCAGCATCTGGTGAGGGCTTCCTTGCTGCATCAAAACAGAAGGGGGGATCCCATGGTGAAGTACAGCAAGCCTGTGTCAGCTCAGATCCCTGTTCCTCTTTTTGTAAAACCACGAGTCCCATCACGAGGGCCCCACACTGATGACCCTATCTGATCCTAATGTCACGGTTAGATATAGAACGCCCCCTGAAAGAGCTTTTATGTTGATGTTCAGAGTTGACACAATCAAATCGTAAGTTGATTTAGTTAAGTCATCATTAGATAAGTCCATTTTGATGGATGTATCCGTTGCTAACCGAGGTAGGTGGGGTGCTGTTGGAGGACGCAGGTCCCTGGGGTGTCACCTTAGGGACTGTGCATGTATCTTTGACTCCCCTTGCTTGCTCTCTCTCTGCTCCCCACACCATACCCTGAGGTCTGCCAATGTAGCTGCTTAACATAGACAGAACCCCGAAAACCCAGAACTGTGAGCAAATCAGTCTTCCTTCCACTGTGTGGCGTGCTCGGGTTCTTTGGGTCACAGCAGGAAGAATTCTGGTGGAAACACTCAGTTACCCAAAGGCACCTCCTCCAAATACCATTAACACACGAATTTGAAAATTAAGTTTCAACATGAGTTCCTGAGTTCCAGAGGGAACATTCAAATTATGGTACTTCCTCTGTGTGTGTGTGTGTGTGTGTGTGTGTGTGTGTGTGTGTTTGGGGGGGTGTGAGGTTGGTATCCAAAGCTTCTTGCCATGGGGGCCTCACTGCTTTATCAGCTTCCATTCAGATCCTCCCCACTACACTGTTCTCCCTCCCCACTCTCCCCCTCAGGTTTCATGCCTTTGTGTGGGAGATACTCCTGTTTCAGGCATTGAGTATATAAGTGATGAACACAGGCTTAAAGTCCCTGCCTTGCAGAGTCTACACTGAGTCTTGGGGAAGCAGGCCATATGCAAATAAGTAAACAAGACCCTGCAGACAATGAGGCTGTGCTTCCAGGGGGGCCTCCCCAGTGATGGGGACTGTCTGGGTCTATGCAGGAAGCTATGGGAGATGATGAGAAGATTGGGCGCCACCTCGCTGAGAAAGATCTAGCCTAGCATAGACATAAGAAAGATCATTTCAGGTACAGGAAAGAGAAGGGTAACCAGGAACAGACGGAAGAGCCCTGAGGCCAAAGCAGAGGGAGTAGGAGAATTGTGTGCTGAGCTGGGGAGGTGGGTAGGGGCTAGATGGTTCCTGCCTCTCCTGTACTTTGAGAGAACAGCTCTGCTGCAGTCCTGCATACGCTGGAGGGTATCACAGACTGTGGCTCAAGCATGGAGCCTGGCTCATAGTCTGGGTGATGTAGCATGTCTCAGGCATCTTTGCTGACTCAGCACCCTGAATACACTTCTCCAACTAATTCTGGTAGTTATTGGGCATGGACCCAGAATTTGAAAATAATTTCAGAAGAAGCCCTGCCTCTGGTTGAGATAAACATATGCCATCTCTCCTGGGTGCAGGCAGAGTTAGACAGGTGTTCCGGAAATGAACCTCAGGTGCCAATTAAGACCTAATCAATTTCAAAATAGAAACTGGAAATGACAAAAGAGGAAGGAGAGATGGAGGCGCGGCCTCCCAAGGCTGGCAGGACAAGGAACATTGGCAGAGTGGCCCTGGAGATGGCAGCTGTCTGCTGAGCGTGACAACTGCTTAACGGTCAGACCCAGCAGGACGAGCGACGCCCGGATCCAGGGTCTGAGTCACCCATCGCTAACGCACCCTTGGGCTACACTCAACTTTTCCTGCCCACCCAGTGAAAGCTGCCGGTTGCTCAAATCCTGTTCTATTTCAGGAAACGCCGGCTGCACCATAGGAAGCTGTGCTCTTTCCACATTAGGAATGAGAGCCCCTTTTATTTGCTTTTGGGCACTCACATGACTCCAGCCCTGCAGGGCAGGGGGTTGTTCGACTGCTCTAACAAGGTAGCTGGGGCCAGTCTAACCTGGGAGACTGAGCAGGCTTCCAGCCTCAGGCTAGGAAAAGCAGAGCTTGAATGACCCCATAAAGTGTGGGGATCAGTCCCTCTGAGAAGTCTTATAGGGTTCCTGGGTCAGCTCCAAAGGAAAGAGGACAAAGTGGCCAGGTTCCACTCACTGCCCTCCCGGAAGAGTAGCACAGAAGCCTGGCCTCACCTTCCCAGAGCATAAGCACGAGCAAGGTCACCAGTGTGCCGTCCTTAGGCTGGTGGCTTCTGTGTGCACTGATGTCCAGTCTCTCACCAGGGTCCATTGCTGAAGGTGGCCCTCTGAGGTGAATTTGGGGCAGGCAAACTGCAGGTGGCCTCAGTGGGCTAGAGGGGGATGTCCTCCTCCACTCCTCCACACCGGCTGAGGGCTGTGGAGTGAGGGCGAGGGTGAGGGTTTCGTAGGTAACCAAGAGTCCTCATGCGATGGGGCCAGGGGTCTCTTTCCTCCTGAATACCTCATCACAGCACCTTATCCAAGCACCCTACTTATCTTCGGGGTGTTCAGAAGTCTCCATAAGCTTTCTAGGTTTTATTTGGGATCTCAATGGATATTTCCATTGCAAGACCTTCTAAGACACATAGAAAATGAGTGGCCGGAGAAAGAGAAACAAGTGAAAAAAAATTCCTTATGAGAGAGATCTCCATGTCTGTCATTAGAGTTGGGCTATGATTTCTTCCTATCCAAATGTAAAGTTGATCAATAGCAGTCCGCAGTCATGGTAAAGAGCAAATTTAAGAACTGATTCAGACTTTAGTGGAGTGAGCTGCAGCCCACTGAAGCAGAATATCCTGGTGTGGTGGGGACACAGGAGCTGGACTTTTTTCTGCCATCCACTTTGCTATATGACCTAACCTTGGTCAAATTGCCTGTCCCCGAACTCCAGCAATCTTTGAATAATGAAAGGATTTGATTAGATCATCAAATCAAATCCCCTGCCCATTTGTTACAATATGAGAAACAATTAAACCACAGAATAGAAAGTTGTGCCTGATTGATTCCCCCCTAATCCTCCTGATTAAGGAGAAAGTCTGTGAGACTATGTCTCTTCAACACCTTTTAAATATCACCTTTTTGCAAAGAGAGAACAGGCTTCAGTTTCAGAGTCCTCCTTGGGCTACAAGCATCTATCTAGAAGAGAATTTTTTTTTTTTTCGTGGTACTGGGGATTGAACCCAGGGGCATTCTACCTCCAGGCTATGCCCCCAGTCCTGGTTTTTATTCTTTATTTTGAAACAGGGTCTCACTAAGTTGTTGAGGGCCTCACTAAGTAGCTGAGGCTGGCCGTGAACCCGGATCCTCTGGTCTCAGCCTCCCAAGTACTGGGATTACAAGTGTGCGCCACCACGCCCGGCTCTAGAAGAGAATTTAATGACACTTTTTTGTTTTTTCATTGAATAGTATCTTATGAGGAGTGATTTGGTTTTTTGTTTATGGCAGTGATGTATTTTCTCTTAAAATAAACCTGTTTATGTTAAGAACATTTAAGTAAATACACAAAGTGGTATTGACATATGAAAAAAGCTGTGAGGTAGGTCCCCAGCAGCTGGACTTGGGAAAGCCCTGGCCCAGGTGACTCGTGAGTGCCTCCCTTCACAGCCCCAAGGGATGGTAACTGTGAGTGCCTGCTTGACCACAGAGCACACACTGCTGACCTCCAGCGTCTCAAATGTAAACTTGTAGAGTGTAGAGACTATATGTGGCTTTTTGGCCACTGTCTCTGAAATGTCTTGCCCACTGAGTGACACCCATTTGACCTTCAATAAATGACTCTGAAGGAACAAATGTACAACTTAGGTGAAAAATAATGGGATGTGGCAAGTTGTTACTATTATTTTTATCATTGCGATGTGACAGACTATTTTTGTTGTTATTATTATGTCTGAGGGCAAAAGGAAAAGGAAAGCCCTGCGCATCAGACGCCACGGAGGAGGCTTGAACAGATTCACACTTGAATGTGTAGCAAAGAGCTACCAGCAGCTGCTGTGTGATCCTGGAAAGGATTTTAACCTCCCTGAGCTTCAGTTCTCTCATCTGTTAAACTGTGTGCACGCGCATACACACACACACACCATCTTCTGAATGTTGACCCAAGTTGAACTTCCATGCTATCATTAAAATTGACAGAACAAATGTAATTCTTTCTTTAAAAAATAATTTGGAAGCCGGGCGTGGTGGCGCACGCTTGTAATCCCAGCATTCGGGAGGCTGAGACCGAAGGATCCGGGTTCGCGGCCAGCCTCAGCTACCTAGTGAGGCACTCCGCAACTTAGTGAGACTCGGTTTCAAAATAAAGAATAAAAAATGGGGCTGGGGGTGTAGCTCGGAGGTAGAATGCCCCTGAGTTCAATCCCCAGTACCGCCAAAAAAAAACAAACAAACAAAAAAATAATTTGGAGCCGGGCGTGGTGGCGCACGCTTGTAATCCCAGCATTCGGGAGGCTGAGACCAGAGGATCCGGGTTCGTGGCCAGCCTCAGCTACCTAGTGAGGCACTCCGGAACTTAGTGAGACTCGGTTTCAAAATAAAGAATAAAAAAATAGGGCTGGGGGTGTAGCTCGGAGGTAGAATGCCCCTGAGTTCAATCCCCAGTACCAAAAAAAAAAAAAAAAAAGAAAATAATTTGGCTCTTGAAGTCTTAGCTCCCTCTGTAAAAAGGCAAGGCTTAAATAATAAATAAATGAGTGAATAAATAAATGAATATGTTTACCTTTTAGTTTCAGTTTCTTTGTTGTCAAATCTTATTGGCCTTCTGCTTAGAGTATTTTTAAATTGACTGGCTGCTTGGTTCAAATGGTGTTTTAAACAAGTTTTGGCGCGGGCTGTGGACCTGGTGTGCTAGCTGGGTTGGACTTTGGGCGTGCCACCAAGCTGCTTTGGCTGGGTGACAGTTTAAACACAGCCAAACAGCTGGTCCTGCCAGGAGACGCACTGTAGAAATGTTTCACAGAAACAATGCCCTGGCCCCAATATCCCTGGTCCTGGGGAGATCTGAAAGGCCGGGGGGGGGGAGGGCTCGGAACCAACTGCTGGACTTGGGGCTGACCCCCATCCAGATTCTGGACCTCTGTTTTCTCTGTCTTTCACCTCCATGGGCCCTAGTAGGCTCTGACTTCCAGCAGTAATCAGGAGCTGCTGCCTCTGAAACCAGGGTTAGTGGAACAGAGGGGCAGAGACTGGACTTTCCCATCAGCCTCGCCTTGCATTTCAGGGGAAGGCTTGTCTCTGGACAGGGTCCAGCTTTGAGACCACCCTTTGCTCAAGGCCACTCCTGCTCCCTCCCCCAGCTCCAGCCATGTGGATTCAGTTATTAGCCTTTCTGAGGACAAAGGACAATAGAGGGAAATGTAAATGCAAGTAGAATTCTGTGTGCCGCAGTGAAAAACTTTCTAGCAACTTGTCAGCATGAATAGTTATTAAAAAAAGAGGCCATTGCCAGGGCCATGGTGGTAATGAATTGAGATAGTGTAGGGAAAGCACTGGGAGCTGTGTCCCACCCATGGGAGAAACACCAATAATAATAGCGCTACTGTTGGTTAACATCGTAACTGGCTCCTTGTGGATCTCAGTATATGTTTGTCAAATGAGTGAATGATGGAAGCAGCTGCCTTAGAAGGAGGAAGCGAGAGTTGTCCAAGTTGAAGGTGGGTGTTTATTGAGTCGTGGTATCAAAATCGAGGTGGAAATGAGCTCAGAGAGCACGAACCAGGTCTGCCCTCTACCAACCCAGTGGATGCCCTTCAAGGCAGGGTGCTTTTGACTGGCTGAACAACCACAGACTGACTTTCCATTGGCCCTTCCTTTTCTGCATAATTGGTTCTTTAACAATTCACATAAATTTACTTTTGTGGTAATCATTTACCACAGGAGGCCTTTAAAAAGCTCATTGAGTTGGCACTAGGTCAAGATGCATAATTGCTTTTGAAGTTAGAGTACACCTCAAATGAAGCACGCACACCTTCAGACGCCAGATTCCTGCAGCAGTCCTTTAATGGGGCTGTAACTGGGACTGGTGACCCAGATGAGTGTCCCCCTATTTTGCGTGCATTTTTAGAGTCTTTGAGGTTTACCATAAGCCTCTTGGGAGCCTGCTCCTGACCTAGTGGAATACTAAGAAAAGTTCTCTGAGGCTGTGTCTTTTCCATTTTCTCTCCTGACCTAATGGTGTGGGTGAGAAAAGCTTCAGAACCCCAAACTCTACTTAGTTGATGAGATTGGAGGGCGCCACTGCTGAGGACACTGGGATCGAGGATAAATAAGTTCCTCGTGAAAGCCTTTTTCTGAGCCAGGTTTGGTCCCGGATACTTACTGTTGAACATCCAGTAGTAAATGGTGTCTATATTCAGGCCGCCTTAGGAGCCACGATTCCATAGAGAACGGTGTCTGGGTTGGAGGTGATTGCTTCCTCAGGCTTGTGTGGAGGGCTCTGCTCCACACAGGTGCATCTGTTGTGATGGACAGCACTAGTGCTTCAAAGGGCTCCCTCTGCACCAGTCAACACACCTACACCTTGATGTGGATCACCTGTCAGTCCTCCGAGCAGCGCAGTGGCAAGTGTGCAAAGCAGATGTCTGTTGTCGATGGTCCCAAGAAGCCATTCCTACTTTCCCACCTCCCTGGGTTCCCGTTGGGAGTCTCGTCCGCTGCGTGTATAGTTTTGTTGGCACTGCCAATCAAGGTTTCATCCCTCCGGCACGGTGCCTGAAACTTTCTTCAAACCACCCTGGTGAGGAAAGGGAAAAATCCAGTTGGAATCTTTCTCCTAGGACTTGAAATCCTCAGGATTACTGACTGTGGCTTTGGTTCCTGGGCCCAGCAACTTCTGCTCCCCACTACCAGCTTTTTCTGTCTTCTCTTCCCTCTTGTGAGCGAGTGGTCCCATGCTCTGCAGTAAACTTCCTTTTCACCAGAGTCTTTGAGGGGTCTCCAGTCCAGGTCTGTCTGACACCAAGGCCTGTGAACTTAGCTAGTGTGAGATTTTAGAGCCTTTGTGCTTCCTCTTCCAGGTCTGAGGTTGGAGGAGCTCTGGTCCTGAGAGTCTGAGGACTTACCTTTCTAGGATGATATGATTAATTCCTTTTCTGTTCCTTCAGAGCTGGTCAGCGTTCACCTCTATCAACTCCCTGCTTGAGCTGCTGGCTGGGTCAGCAGCAGGGTGTGCATAGCTTTTAGACCTTGAGCTCAGTGGACAGAGCACATCCCCTCACACTCGGTGGACTGTCCCCTGCAGGTGCTGCCAGCCTGGTCAGCTCACTTGTCCCTGAGACCATACCCTAAAAGAAATCTTTAGACCACATGGGAGAAACATGAACTCAAATGACAAGACCAAGAAAACAGGAGCTGGGATGCTTCTTTCAAAGTGTTTGTCCTGTTGAGAATCCTCCAGAGGTTGCACTAAGGGTCTATTCACCAAGCAAGTGATGAGCAGGTCCCATGACAATTTGGGAAATGAAAGATTAGAATTCTTTTCTCATGCTGTCACCAGGAGAATAGAAACAGATATTCATATTTAAGCAGCTAAGAAGTAGCATGTACTTTCTCAAGGTTATTCTTCCATTCAGTGAAGTAAATAAATTAAATGGTGTAGACACTTAAATATGAGATTCGAGAAATCTATTTTTTTTTTTTTTTTTTGCAGTACTGGGGATTGAACTCAGGGGCATTCTACCTCTGAGCTATACCTCCCCATCCTATTTTTTATTCTTTATTTTGAAACAGGGTCTCACTAAGTTGCGGAGGGCTTCACTAAATAGCTGAGGCTGGCTGCAAACCCGGATCCTCCTGTCTCAGCCTCCCAAGTACTGGGATTACAAGCGTGCACCACCACGCCCGGCTAAGAAATCTATTTTTATTATTAAATTTTTGAGCCCAACCTTTCCTGAATTGCTCTTTGCCAAAAAGATTGCTTCCCTCAAACCATCCTCTAGCTTCTCCAGCATGAGCCTTCCTCCACTGTGGAGAGGATAGGAGTTTCCAAACTTTAAAAAAATAATCAATGGAATCATTTTATTCAAACATAGTTTTATGTGGGACCGTAATGTACAAAACAGCTGAGGTGGAGCTGCTCTGTTGAAGTCACTGCTGATCTATGGTGTCCCCCTTAATCCTCGTACCCCCTGAGGCAGCTCTGAAGAATTAGGGGGATTAGGAGAACTTTGGAAAGCTGCCAGCCCCGTACCTAATTTTAACAGATGTGGATTCAGTGGACATGGGGATGAACAACATCTGTGGCAAGGGATTTGAATTGTTCTCTGTCTCTGTGTCATTGCTTTCTTTCCCACCCTCAAAATATGGCTAAGGAAATCCAAGGTGTGGCCTTCAGTGATCTTCAGGGACTAGATGAGAGGGATTGTAGGGACCAATTTAGATGGTGCCCAGGTAGATTTTTTTGCCAGCAAGTGATAAATGTGGGCTGAGGGTCCTTTGCAAGAACAGATATCCTTCTGGCTAAGGAAGGTGGGGCTGTGCATGGGGTGGGCTGGCGTCAGATGCAGGTGGTCCTGGCAGAATCAGATGCCCGACGATGGGTCATGTCCAGGAAAAGCAGTAGAGGCAGGTCAGTCTACCTTTAAAGCTGAGGATCTAGGGATATAGCAGGACAGATGGCAGGAAGATGGAGAGCTGAGCCAGGTAAGAGAGGAGCTCCGGGCAAGTGCTCTGAGCACTGCTGAGTTATAGGAACTGCTAGGAGGGGCAAGGAAGCCAGCCAACAGGTGAGGACACCAGCTGAAAGGCCGCCAAGGACAAGGTGTCACACGCTGAGCTGTTTATGGCCCCCGGGCTTCTCGATGGTGCCCAGGTTTCCTCAGAGCAGAGTTGGACACAGCTCCAGGGCCTCTGTACCAGGAGAATATCTGGCTGAGAGTCCTTTGGCTTTGTGTCTGCCAGGCTTGCCATGCTAGGGATTTTTAATCTCTCTCTGAAGAATAAAGTCAGCCCTCTGTATCCTGGGTTCTGCATTTGTTGATTCAACCAATTACAGATTGAAAATATTCAGAAAAAAAATTGTACTTAATATGTATACACTTTTAAATCATGTCAGTATTTTTGAAACAATACAGTGTAATACCTATTTAAGTAGCCTTTCCATTTTATTAGGTATTATAAGTAATCCAGAGATGATTTAAAGTTTATGAGAAGATATGTGTAGGTTATCTGCAAATGTCATGACATTTTATATAAGGGACTTGAGTGTCCATGGATTTTATTATACGCAATGGGGCCTGGAATCAGTCCTGTGCGGATACTGTGAGACAGCTGTACTCAGTACTGGAGCCTTTGAGTTAGTGTTTGGGGCTGAGAAAGTCAGAGACTGGTCAAGTTGGTGTCTCTGTGGTTTTATGGTTTGCAAATTTTACATGATGTCATTATCCCTCTTGAGCTCTGTCAAGAAGGTCTGTATGATGAACATTACACATTACCTATTGTCACAGAATACCGATGATGCTGTCACTGTTTACAGAAAGGAGTACACTAGCAGGCAGGAGGAAACCATAGGTGCAGACGCGGCACTGCTGTGAGCCACATAAGGCAAATGTGAGCGTCTCTGCGCGTGGCCTCCACGTGTGCCTGGCCATGAGGCAGGACGGTAGCAGCAGCACATTCCATTAGCAATAGATCACACTCATTGTGTGCTGAGTTTCCTGGACCCGGACACTCGAATGTGTCATGTGTACTTGGTTGTCATAGCATGTCGTTCAGGCAGGATGATCTTCTAGGCCAGAGGTCACCCACTGGCTGCCCCCAAGCTGTACTGGCACCAGATGGTTTTTATTTGATCTTCACCACACTTAAAATTTTAAATTGATTGCCCAGATTCAAAAATTAAAAGATCCAGTAAACATTTGCACTCCTTGAAAAACGGGAGGATCTGACAGTTCCTGCAACTGTCACTTTCCATGAGTCATCTCCACATGCCACAGTTCCCCCCAGCCTGCCTCACTTCTCTGCACTACCGTGCAAGCCACAGGCTCTAGTGTTGAGTCCTTGGCCTGGACCGTTGTCTCGTTATCTTGCTACGAAGGACAGGGGCTGGCAAACTCCCACCTGTGGCCCAAATCCAGCCCTCTGTCTGTTTTCATACAGTTTTATTGGAACATGGCCACACTCACCTATTGATGCATTTTCTATGGCTGTTTTCATACTAATCAGAGTGGATTATTTGGGACAGAGACCATACTACCTGAAAATCAAAAACATTTACTATCTAACCCTTTACAGAAAAAACTTTGCTGATCAGGTTCAGAGCTGGCTTCACTACCAAGTGGCCCACCATGCTGTTTTCCAAACAAATTTTCTGCTCTCACAGGGGCTCTACCACTGTTCTTATACTAAATTTATTTTTTTTTTCTTCCAGGCTTTATTTGTAACCTGCCAAAAATGAGAGAGGAAGTTGGTGACCGTTGTTCTCCAGGCTGGGGTTATAGGAGGTTATCCAGTGTCAGTTACGCCATCAGGGCTTCCCTTATCTTCCAGGCCAGGTCCAGGAGATAGAACAGGGCTACTAAGAATCACCGGCATCCTGCGTTTCTGTAGACTCTGCCTCTGACCGCAGGCTTTGGCTTGTTATTGCTATCATTTATGGGAACAATATCTTGCATATGTGAGTGGACGTGGATAACTCTTCACAGTGTTCCTGCATCTTTTCTTACATTTCCTCCTCAAAACTACCCTTTGAGGCAGAGGAGTGGCCACCCACCTACCTCTCTCTCCCACCTTCCTTGCTGAGGAGCATAGTGCTAGACAGTGGTGGATGAGGCCAGAATCACGTGTTTCCAGTGCTTTTCAGTGGCTGGAGGGGGTCAGAGAAGGGAGTCTTCTGAGAGGTTTCTAGGAAGTACTTTCCTCTCTCATAAGACAATAATATGGGCGTAAGAGAGAGTCCCCTGTCTCCTTTCTGTTTCTAGGTGTGACTTTGTGAGGATGTGATGCCTGGACCTACTACAGCCATTGTGGGACATGAAGAAGGCATTGACGATGTGTAAAAATTGGTGGGAGAAAGAATAAGAAGATCCTGAGTTCGGGAACATATTTGAGCTTGGAACCTTCTTGGTTCAGATGGGAGAAACTAACAAAAGCATCTTGTTAAACCCACTTTGGGTGAGGTGTTCTGTTACTTTACAGCCAAAAGTATCTTAATTCTAGCAGTCAGATTCTATTACATCTAGTTTACATATATATATATATATATATATATATATAATTTTTTTTTTTTGTGGTACTGGGGATTGACTCAGGGGCATTTTACTTCGAAGCTACACCCCCAGTCCTATTATTATTTTGAAACAGGGTCTCACTAAGTTGCAGAGAGCCTCACTAAGTAGCTAAGGCTGGTTGCAAACTCAGATCCTCCTCCCAAGTACTGGGATTACAAGTGTGCACCACCATTCCCGGCTTACATATTTTTTTTTAAAGATTAGCAAAATGTATATAGTTCTCAGCATGTGTTAGGTACTGTTCTGAATACTTCCACATATTAACTCACTTAGTTTTCATAGTGATACTATGAATAGGCATTTTATATCCATCTTACAGAAGAGGAAACCGACCTCAGTTAATGCAGGGGACTCGATGAAGTCATGCAGTTGGTAGGCGGCAGAGCTAGGATTTAATCCTGGGCAGGCTGGATTCAGAGGCTGTGGGCTCAATTGCTGGACAGAGCTCCCTCTCCAACCGAGGAAATGGTTCACAACTTGTCATGTGATACAAGGTACCATCATGGCACCTGTGCCACCCTGAGCCTGGGGCGAATGCTGCAACAGTCTCTGTAGTTGCCCATCTCCTCCTCAGACAGTCGCTTTCTGTGGCTACCCATGGCCATTGCTCCTGAGCCTGTCCTGTTTCTCAGTGAGTGCTCAGTTCTAGGACTGGGTGTGAAGCCTCTTTGCCCCCCACCTGCTGCTCTTTCTTCCTCCCTCCTGGCTTCAGGAATCAAATCTTTGCCAGCTCTGGTGAACTCAGGAGGAAGATGTGGAAGGAATGACTAGTCTCCTGAGCCTACATTTTACTGAGAGAATATTGGAGTCAGGTCAGAGTTAGGTTCAGTGATGGCTTTGCAACATTGAACTGTGTTACCTTGGGGAAATCCCTTCCCAGCCCTACCCTCTTCTATGAAATGGGATAATAATGACCTACTTGGTGAGGTTGTTCTGGGATATTAAATGAGATATGTGTATCAAATGTTTAACAAAGTACTGGCACCAAGTAATCACCCAGTAGGTGATAGAGATGGTTAGTAGTGGTTTTTCTTTTTTATTCCTACTATCACTACACTTGAGGTTGTTTGTGGGCTAAAATGCCTGGAGAACCTGCAGCAGGATGAAATGAAGGGGGTGAAATCTCAGGGCATGCAAGAGTAAGAGACAGAGCTCACAGGGAGAGGCCTGACTTATGAATTGGGAAAGCAGAGTCTCCTCCTGATGTTGTAGTTACAGCAACTTCCTTTCTCTCTCTGAGATTCTGTTTCCTTGATATAAGACATTTGTGCGAGCGGGGTATGGTGGTACACACCTGTACTCTCAGTTATATGGAAGGCTGAGGCAAAAGAATCACAAGATTGAGGCCAGCCCGAGCAACTTAGCAGGACCCTGCCTCAAAGTAAAAGAAAAAGGGTTGGAAGTGTAGTTCAGCAGTAAAGCATTTGCCTCGCATGTCCAAATCCCTGGATTTACCCCCAATACTAGGGGAAAAAAAAAAGAAAAAAGAGTATATGCTGCCTGAGATGGCCAAAAGGGCCTCTCCAAGCTCAGATAGGCCATGCTATGCTGTGTAACAGACACAGGGCCTGCGTTCTCTAGGACTCGGCATAACCCAAATCACCTGTCGTCCCCTGAGAGCCTGATTTGGTTCATGCAGATTCCCATCTCATCTGCCCTTGGTGTGGCCAGTGCCCAGCGCCCAGCAGAGGCGGGATGAATGAACGGGCGCCATGCGTGAGGGAGTGGTGCCTGTGACTGCTGGAGTACCGGCAGGTTTTGCAGCATAAGTATGTTGAGTATGACCATGACTATAGGTTTTAGCAAAAGTGAATCACTTACTCATGGTCATGACCTCGAACCCAACCGAACTGCAAGCCAGCACTAGAATAAACTGCACTGAGCCGAAGGGGAACTGGCTTCCCACTGGCCTATGTGCCATGTCTTTTTTCCCAATTAATTAATTAATTAGATTTTGGGATAGGTATGGTGGTGCACACCTGTAATCCCAGTACTTGGGAGGCTCAGAGCCTCAGCAACTTAGCTAGACCCTTAGTAATTTAGTGAGACTGTTTCAAAAGAAAAAAGAAAAAACAAGTTTGGGAGTGCAGCTCAGAGGTAGATTGTCCTTGGATTCAATCCCCAGTGCCCCAAACAAAAACAAAAACAAGAGTGAAATATTTTTGAGATGCTGGGGATTAAACCCAAGACTTTGTGCATACTAGGCAAGTGCTTTATCATTGAGTAACATCTCAAGCCCTCTTCTTTTTATTTTAAAAATCTTTACAAATAACTCAATATCTTATAAACCTGATATTAAATCAGATGCTTCCTTTCATTTTTTCTTAAAATTTAAAGTAGAACAAAATTTGACCCCAAATAATCCTTATTTATACTATTACTCAACATATACAAATAGTAACAAAGTACTAAGTGTGTTATCTCATTTATTCCTCAAACAAACTTATGAGGTGGCTGCTATTTTAGTTGCCATTTTACATGTGAGGAAAGTTTGACAGCTAAGTAACGTTTGCCGAGGTCATAGAGACATTAGAAGGCAAGTGGGCATGGGAATGCAGGTCTATCTGCTCCCCTAGTTGGCACTCTCAGCAAGCCAGTTCTCTTTTGTCTTCTCCCTCAGTGACAGCTGAAATCCACTGAGCACGCATGATGAGGCAGCCACCGAGCTAAGCACTCTTCACGCATGAGCGAGGTTCGTCCCTGTGCCTCAGCATCAGGAGCACACCATTCTTATCTGCTCCTCTTTAGAGACCAGGAAACAGGGCTTTTGCAAGATTATGTAACCTGCCTGCAGTTTGTGGGTGGTGGACCTAAGTTATTCATGTTGAATGACAGAGATCAGGAAACTCTCCTGGGCAACAAAAGAGGAGGGGCTTTCCCAAGGTCACACGGTGATAGTGGCTGGACTGGGGCAGAGCTTCCTGGAAGACATTCAGTGACTGCTGGGCTGGGAAGGTATTACTGTAACTGTGTGTGTATGTGTGTGTGTGTGTGTGTGTGTGTGTGTGTGTGTGTGTGTGCCCTGTCCTGCACCTTGCTCTAGTGACAGAAAGAGAGCACAATGGGTTAGAACAAATGCTTTGGAGTTGTACAGACCTGTATTCAAATTATAGCTCCAACATTAATTTGCTGATGACCTTGAGAAAGAGCCTTCCTCTTCCTAAGCCTGTTTTATCTTCTGCAAAATGGGAAAATAAGCATGCTTGCCTCCTGGTGTTGCCAGAGAAGTAAAAGGAACAGTCATAAAATGTCTGGCACAATAACTGCCATGCAGTTATCATGGAGTAGCTGTTGTTAATGTTATTGTTACTAAAATGATCCACGAGCGGAAAGATATTTGGAATCAATGCTCAGTTCAGAGATGCCTTGAAATCTGCTTTACAATGACTAACTTATTGTGACTGAAAGGAGACCCAGAGGTAGAAAAAATACTGAGATTTGATAAAGAGGCACACACGCACTTGGGACACACAACGGTTCCTGCAACCTGCACACACATATACTTGTGTCATACACATGTTCACACATTTGTGCATGCAGACACACATGCATATGCAACATACTTATGGTATATTGATGCACATATGTGCACAAATGCACATGCATGCTGCATGTGTGCAATATACATGTTCTCATACATGTATGCATGCATTTGTACATGTAACACAGTTGTGGCACTCACATGCACATACACACATGTACTACACTTGTAGTATACACATGCTCCCATGCACTTGCACATATGCATACACACACACCCACACACACACACTGCACGTGTATACACTCTTACCACTTTCTTGTCTAGTTAACACTGCTTCCCCTTCAGCTCTCAGCCCACATGTCACAGTCATCCCGACTTCCCTGGTTGGGGCACATCACTCAGGTTGGACTCTCTTGGCACCTTTCACTTTCCTCCTTCAGTTTGTATCTCAGTTGTCATTAAATAATTGTCATAAGCTGCACAATCATGCACCTCCTGCTAGAATATCAGTTCTGTGGTGAGCAGGGACCAGCCTAGCCGTTCCACAGACCAAGACCACCTGACTCAACCTAGTGTCAGCCTAGTGCATCATGTCATCAATAGATATGTGATTTTTTTTATTAATTGGTGCATTGTAATCATACATCTTTGTTAGGTACAAGCTGATAAAGGCATACATGCACACATTTCTCATTTAACCCCTTCCCCAATTTCCACCCCACTCCCTCGCCCTCCCTCCTTCTCAAGTTCAGTTTAGTGATTGACTTTGATATATTTGTGAAAGTACATCATGTGCATTAGGGTGTCCCCCCCCTCGCCCGTCCATCACCTTCAGTTAAGTCAACTTCTTTGCAGATATGTGCTATTGATCGGACAGAATCACCACAATCTCTTCTGCGGGGAATAAGCTGATTCCCCTGAGCTACCCTGCACAAGATACCTAGTACAGACTGGGCGTGGTGGCTCACGCTTGTAATCCCAGCATTTGGGAGGCTGAGACCAGAGGATCCGGGTTCGCGGCCAGCCTCAGCTACCTAGTGAGGCACTCCACAACTTAGTGAGACTCGGTTTCAAAATAAAAAGAATAAAAAATAGGGCTGGGGGTATAGCTTGTAGGTAGAATGTCCCTGAGTTCAACCCCCAGTACCGCAAAATAAATAAATAAATAAATAAATAAATAAATAAATAAATAAATAAATGTGCCTAGTACAGGAATTTGGGCCTGTGATGGTTTCATAGGCTTCCCCAGAGACAGTCAAACCTCAGAATGCTATAGAAATTGCTAAGAAAATATTCCAACTTTTAAAAATATTTCTAGTCACCAGGAAAATAAATTTTACTGAAAAAAATGTCTAACAAGTCTGAGACATAGATGGCTCTTCTTTGCTTTCACTGCACTTTCCCCTGGGAGTTGAGGGGACACCAGAAGCTGCCACAAGTAATAAGGTTGACAAGTCCCTGTCTGGGAAGCAGGCCCCTGCTAGATATAACGAGAGCAGGATGGATGTGTGGATGGAGATGAGAAACACAAAGCACAGTGACAAAAAGCAGGCCGCTCAGATGAGAGTCATTTATTTTCATTCATTCATTTATTTAAGAAATGGTCTGGACACCTTCCAAGCGCCGGGCACTGTTTTAGCTGCTTGGGATGCAGGAGAAAGCGAGATGGACATTGCACTTGACTTCTGGGACAAGGAAACAGGCAGCACACAGACAGAGTGCCCAGTGCTCCCGGGGCTGTCCTGAAGAGGAGCACCGGGGAGGATGGGGATGGCTTCCGGTAGAGAGGGTGTCCAATCTAAGGGAGGCCTGGAGGTGAGCGGCAGCTTGCCAGGCTGCTGGGAGGGTGGGTGCAGAGAGTGACCTGAGGGGAGAGAACAATTTCTGAGCAGGAAAGGGAGAGAGGGCATGCCGTGCTAGGAGTCAGGACAGGAGCTGGGCATGGCGGCAGTGGGGTAGGGTCCTAGGGGATTCCTCAGTGTGGCCCTAGAGCCCCCCAGGGTGATGGTGTTATGGATCCTAGGACTTAAGCATGCTCAGGTTGCGAGAGCACAGATGTGATGGGCACTGAAGACCCTCTCAGGAGCTGGGGCTTTGCAGGGGGCTGAGGACCTGGCCACAAGACAGCCATTGCTTGGGCCTGTTGTCTCTCTTGCCACAGGGACAGGGAGGCCTTCGTGACCTTTCAGTGCTTCACAGTTGCTGCTGTCTAAACTCTGGTAGCTGGATGAACCTCGCCCCCCTCTCTCCCACAAGCCTGGCTGTGCCTCCTTCCCAGCCCCCAGCTCTGCGCCCCTGGCCCCCGGCCTCATCCTTGCTGTCGCAGCCCAGAGACCATTCACTGTGAGCCACTCTTTTCACCTCTCTGGGCCTCAGCTTCCACATGGCTGGGAAACCAATGAGGGTAAAGATAGCCTGCCTCCTCAGCCTTGTTCCACACTCCTTTCCACCCTAGCAACCTGCCTGCCCTCCAACAGCAAGCCCACAGGGCTCTCCCCTGTCTAGGGCTTTGTTAGTGGTGTTGGTGGCTGTTTTGTGCATTTTCTTTTTTGTATGTGTGTGTGTGGCACTAGGGATTGAACCCAGAGTTATTCTACCTCCCTCTGATCTACAACCCCAGCCCTTTAAATTTTTTTTTGAAACAGGGCCTTTCTAGGTTGCTGAAGGTCTTGCTAATCCTTGAACCTGCAATCCCCCTATCTCAGCCTCCCAAGTACTGGGATTACAGGTATGCGGTACCATGCCCAGCCTAGGGTTACTTTTTGTTTTTGTTTTTCTATTTCCTCCCTCCTCTCCTTTCCCTGCATTTGTC
This sequence comes from Graphiurus murinus, assembly GCA_004027655.1. Classification (NCBI taxonomy): domain Eukaryota; kingdom Metazoa; phylum Chordata; class Mammalia; order Rodentia; family Gliridae; genus Graphiurus; species Graphiurus murinus. The sequence goes on from PVLC010004239.1 coordinate 68,429, forward strand.
TCCCTAATTCTTCCTCCCCTTTCAAACTTGAGCTTTAACATTGTTTCTTCTGAGAAGCCTTCCAGAAGAGGTTCCATTACTTCTGACATCCTGCATTAATGGTTGATAAATTTCCCTCTTAAGGCTCATCACAGTAGTGTTTAGCTCACCGTGGAGCCATCACTGAGTGGCCCATTCTGTCCCTAGGATGTAAGTACCATTAGCCGGGGCTCTACTGACAGGCTCCGGGCTACTTCTCTTCACCCGGCACTGTCCTGGACATATGTTGGACACTAAGTGATAAGTTTTTAAATTAACAAATAGCCATCTCAATGGATTTAGTATTTTTCACACAAACAAAAGGTATTAGTTACACCCAAGTCAGACCTCTAAACTTAACAAAGCTCAGTTTTTCAAGGAAGGTCACAAAATTATAGCGACACAGCCTGGCCACTAGAGGGCAATGTGCAGTCATAAAGCTGGGTGGCCACAGGGACCCCAGCCCCTTAGTTGGATCCCGACATTGAGGGTGACAATGAGAGTAAGTTCTCTCTGCCTCCCCTGACCTCTTGGCATGGACTTGATCCTAGCCGGGGCCAAACCCCTCTCTTTTTCACCATTCCTATTTTATATTTTGCAGGAAAGATCACTGAAATGCCTGTCTGTCCATCCATCCAATGCGGACTTACCCACTTTTTCCTGTGTGCTGGGCACTGTTAGGTGCTAGAGGTCCTGGTGCATGGAACAAGTGCATGTCTCATGGAATCCATCATCTGGCTGGGAAGACAAATATCAAAACATAATACAGAGTTGCCAGCTATGCTTAGCATGAAGAAGAAAGGCAGAGCCAGGGGAACAGGACCTAACAGGGCACCTAATTATTTTTGAGCTCATTCTTGGAGGAGGAGCCATGTCACAACACCCTGGAGGTTGAGCAGGGCTGACAGAAGGGCAGCAGGCTTGGTTCTATGGCTGACCTCATTTCTCCATTCCTCATTTCTGTAATTGTATGGCATCTTAATTTGAGCCTTTGGTTAAGAGGGGCTTGTATCTCAGGTATCTTGGGTTATTGGTGTGTAGCATTTGCAGTTGGTGTCCCAGGCGTCCAGGTTTAATTCTTGGATAGAAAGGAGCTTCCACATGGATAGCCTTCCACTGAGCAACAGGCCTGGGCTGACCCTTCGAGCTTTACAGAACTGTGGGGTAATTTTGTTCCAGCAATAGGAATACTGCAGCTCTAAGACCTAGTGCAAAGCCTCCCAAAGTATGGTACATGGGCCGCCTGTAGCCAATTACTGGGGAGATGTTTAAGTATACAGGTTACTAGGTTCCACCCTGCAGAGATAATGATAAGGTAGCACTGAAGGAAGGCCCAGGAATCTGCATATTAGCAGTCTCTCTCGGTGACTCCCTGGGTCTTTCTGTAGGAAGAATTTGTGACACATCGGCTTCAAATTGGCCTTGACTTGTGCACATTCCAGAAAAGTCGTGGCTAAACTGAATATTTTGTAATCCAAGTCATAACCTAAATGCACTTAGGGATCTCATTTTAAAGAGGTCACAATTGTGATGTGAATGTCTGTCTCGATTGTGGATGGTCTTCTTTCTTGTGTGTTAATTGATCTAAATGAGGGTCTCACCAAGCTAGGCTTCACAGACTATTGAAATAATGAAATGAAAATACCTCGAATCCAGCTTTGTGGGAGATCTGCTGTCTTCATTCCGGTGGGGAGACTGAAAAGATTTGTGGCAGGAGGAACAAAGAATTAAATTTCAAGATCAGGAGTTAAGATCCTCCAGGTTAAAGCACTTATTTGTTGTCTAATTTATAATCACTGTCCACCTGGAACAGGTGTGCTCTGACCCAATGTCCCCTGAATGTAGCTAAAAGCGCTATGCCCTTGAATTTGCTATTGCTGAGAGGCTACACCCCATTGCTTCTGCTCAGGATGACTGTCTGTGGGGTTGGGTGTGCTCTGATCCTCCTAACTCTGGGTTGGAAAAAGACTCAGGCAGAGGTGTTGTGCATCATGAAATATCTTGGTCTTTGACAAAGAATATCTCATTCGGAACCCTCATTTCCTTGATCTTGTTTCTCCAGTCTCCTGACTTGTCCCTCATTTTCTCATTCCTGGGCAGTTGCAGAAGGTGACCAGGCTGATCCAGAGCAGACCTGAGGGCAAAGATCCTCAGAGCTGCAGCCATCCTCATGTGGTTGGAGTTCTGGAAAGCAGAGAGGACTAATGATGGGTATGTCCCATTCTGCTTTCATTCATCCCAGAAGAGCCTGAACTCTCTGGAGGAGAGACAGGGAGGTAATGAGAACTGATCTTGACCAGGCAAGATAAACAAGCGCAAATGTGACAGGTGTTTTTATGCTTGTAGCTACTCTAAGTCATGTCAAATCAGTGGCCCAGCCTGTTGGATGAGAGAGGACGACCAACTAGAATTAGGGCCCAAAGATTCCATGTAATTTGTATAGGTGGAGAGGGAGGAGTTGACATTTATAGGAGCTGGAAAGACAAACTTAAACCAGTAGGAAGTAATAGTGGAAGTGAGGTCCCATGGAAGAGAAGCAGGGAGGAGAGGGTGGTGGTTATAAATCTCAATAGATGCATTGCTGCTAGCACAATTCTTTATACACACTCCGTGTTTGTGGATGCGCATACTTCATGTGCACACGTGAGCAATATTCATTCTCTCCTTTGATCCCTGACCAGAGCTGTTAGGCAGGCTGGTTATTTCCATATTAGCCACAAAGAGCCTGAGGCCCAGAGAAAGCTATGTGGGGGCATGACCAGGAGAAACTGGGTCTCCACATTCTATGCCTACTGCTGTTGCATTAGGAAGTTTTCTAAGTTTAGCCTTGTTCAAATGACATTTTATTTATGCAGAGAGCATTTTATGTAATAAAGATGGAGCAGATCCACTCTCTTGGCATTTTTCTTTCCTCAAGACCCCATCGTGGAACTCCAGATAGAAGCCACAAAGGTGGCTGGTGTTTTGTGGAATGCTGCTCTGAGTGGCAGAAGAAGGGGTGCTGGCGCCTTGCAACAAGATGAAAGTGCGCTCAGGCTTTGTCAACCCAGTGATGCATGCAGGAAGGATCAGAGAAGATTGGAGAGGGAAGACCAAAAAGAAAGTGGTATTAGCCTGCATTCTCACTGCTATAACCTAAAGAATGGAACATATAACTTAGAGAAAGGAAGACTTATTTGCTCAAGGTTTTCCTTGGAGATTTGGGGATTCAGTTCATGTGAGGCCGGGGATGGCAGATCTCAAAGCATGGCTGTGGGAAGCAGAGAAAGGGACAGCACACACCTTCACTCTCGCATCATGGAGGCCAGAAGCAAGAGAGCGAGCCAGCAAGCCGGGGGTCAAGGCACACGCGCAATCCCCAAGGCCACAGCCCCAGGATCCATCTTCTCCAGCCAGGCTCCTGCCTGGGTCACCAGCTAGATAAATCCATTGTAACGGATTCATTTACTGAAGAGATGACAACCCTCATGACCCAATCACATCAACTCTGAACGCCAATTGATGAGCTCTTCAGGGGTATTCTCTGTCTAACGAGAAAAGAAGTTGACAGTTGCAAAAGAGATAAGGCCTGTGCTATAAATGTCTCATCAGGAGTCTTATTCCGTTGGTCACGGGCAAGCAACGGACTTGTGGGATACAGGAGCAGTCAGCACTGGGCTCGTAAGAGCACTGACCCCGGTACCTAGTGCAGGAACCCGGGCGTCAGGGATGGGAACATGGGCCTGGAGTCAGACAGACCTGAGTTCAAGTCTTTGTCCTGCCACCTTCTAGTTGTGTTCTTGGACTAGACACATCATGTTACTGAATCTTTTTATTTTATTTTATATTTCATTGAAGCCAGGGCTGCTCAACCACTGAGCTCCACCTCCAGCCATTTTCATTTTATATTTTGAGACAGGGTCTCACTAAGTTGCCCAGCCTGGTCTTGGTCATATTAAAAACATGAATGGCATGGCTTCCTTCCTTTTGCACAGGCTCCCCTCTCCTATTGAAAACATTTTCTTGTCACTTCAATCCTTCTGGGCCACTGTACTATGTCTCTCCTACCGTTTCCACCCAAACTCATTTTGAAATTTTTTTCAGATTCCATTCACTGAAGAATTAACCCCGCTTTGTAGATAAGGGAACTGGGTCTTGAAGATGTGAAATTAACACTGTAGAATAAATTGTAAAATGACCAGAAGTATATATTAGCAGTACTGACACCATCACTTGACTCCAGTTATGACCAATGCCTCCAGCCACTGCCTTTAGCAGGAAGTCAGACTTTGCTAGGACTTCAGAAAAGCACAATAAGGCCGTGCACTCGCTTAGTATGGGGGATGGGAATCTCCCTCAGAAGTTGGCCTTGCTCTGGGGATGGAGATTTTCCACAGTGGAGCACCAGAGGTTCAGAGATCCTCTGGGCCAGTGGCTCCCCAAGACAGTCGGAGGGATGCTTGTAGGAACTGGGATGTGAGAGGCTTTCCATCTTAATTATATATTCATCATAAATTACTAACGCAAAAGGCTGTGCTTTTACAAGTAAGAGGTCAGAAGGAATTTCCTTTTTATGTAAATAAGTTCATATAAGGAACAATAGCAGGTCAACAATAATAGCAGCTGGGATCTTGTCTACAGCAAAACTGTGATTCGGAAGCCTAGTGGTGAGGAGGTTTGGGATCTTTGATTTCCTACAACTCTGTGATTGTGCAGAAGGAACAAGGAGACCTCGGAGACTCGCTGGGTTGCTGGATGGCAGAGCGAGTTAGTGGCGGAGGCTAGTCATATGAAGATCCTAAGACAGTGGAGAGTGGGTGCACAGGGCGTGAGCTCCAGGGACAGCTGATAGATGACTCTCGGTTCCTCTGGCAGGGAGTCTCTGATTGGAATCTTGCTGATGCTTTCCTGTTTTTCAAATTAATTTCTCTTTCCAGTCTTCCTTTGTCTCCCTGATCTCTGCAGTGGTGAGAGGGCCTGGGCTTTGAAGGGAAGGCATGTGACTGAAGTCATTTTGCTCTGCTGGCCCCTGATCAGAAGGCTAAATTCCGAATGCCAGTGGACTGACTTGGTGGTGAGGAGACACTGGAATCCAGTCTGCATGGTTCTGCTCTGCTGCAGCCTACATGGCCAGGGGTGACCCCTTCTCCCTGAGTGTCCTACCTTACAGGGAGATGAGCGAGAGGAAATGAGACTGAGCGTTATAAAAGCTCTGAAGACTTGGCCATGGAAGGGGTTGTTATCACAACAGTGGCTTCCTGTCCACAGCCACAAGCCATGGAGCGAGCGTTGACTGTAACCCACTCTGCCTCCAGGGGACTGACCCTGCACCGACCCTGAGTCCAGAAACTGCTCGTGTCTATTCAACAGCCCAGACAATAAAAAACATAATAGCACATGAAGGAGTTCATTTTGATTTTTACAATAACTCTCAGAATAACTATTAACATTCTACTTCCAGCAAGGAATGAAGCCTAAACTGAAGCCTAGGCCCATGAAAGAGGCCTGCACCTGTCACCCGGGGCCCGGCCAGCAACAGCACTTGTCCCTCAGCACCTCCAGGGCCACCACTGTCCTGTCCCCTGAACCAACAGGACTGCCAGGAAGGGCTGGACTGTCAGCACACTTCCTCAGGTATTTGTCTTGCAAATGTGAAATCCTCCTGTTATCACACATGGAGGGGGAACAGACCTGGAAGGACCAGAGAAAGGCAGAACTAGAACCAGAATGGGAGTCTTCTAACCAAATGTGGAAATCAGCTCCTTTCATACAAGTGGAGGTTTTCGCCATGAGCATTATTGGCAATATTTTTCATCAGGAGCTGGATTTCTAGAGGAATTCAGGCAGTTTACATTCTTTGCCCCTCATTTAGATCTCCTCAAACTTTTATCTGCTCATCTAATTATCGCTACCATTACTCGGAATGCATATCTGTAGTAGTCAGGCCTCTGGCTATCAAACCAATGGGATGTACATCTGTAGATTTTTCTCTCTTTTTCTTATACACACACACACACACGCACATTCACACATACACTCGCACACACACACAAAAAGATTTTAGGAAATTCGATCACAGGACTATAGAGTTGGCAAATTCAAAATCTGCGGTTTAGGCTGGGAGACTGGAGACCCAGGGAAGAGTTTTAGTTTGAGTCCCAAGTTAATCTGCAGGTAGAAATTTCTGTTTTGGGGGGAGATTTCAGTCTTTTTTTTCCCCCTTTCTTAAAATCTTCAACTGATTAGATGGAGTCCACCCACATATGGACAACACTGTTTTTACTCAAAATCCACTAATCCAAGCTTTACTGTCATCTAAGGAATGCCTTCATAGTGACATCCAGATGTGTTTGACCAAATATATAGGTAATATGGCTTAGACCAGTAGACACAACATTAACTATCACAATGTATAAATATGTAATATATAGAATAATGCACACTGATCTTTACTGAGCATTTATTGTGGGCCAAGCACCATTATCTCATTGAATAATTCCTGACAGACTATGGTACAGAACCTAATACTAAAGTGGTGTTTTCTGATGTAGAAGAGGATCCCCAGGAGAGGTCAGGCCAGGGCATGGCCTGGATGGACGCAAGCTCCAGTCACACAGGAAGGATCAAGAAGCACTGCCGGTGTCCACAGTGGGCACTCCTTATCTGTAAAACGGAGCTAAAGGTATCCCTTACCTCATCAAAGCAGTGGATGCTGGACAAATACTTATTGACCAAATGTTAAAGGAGCCACCAGGGTTGTTTCCAGAACTGAAGAGGGTGATCCTCTAACGACCCTCATGTGTGGTGACTTCCGCTGTCTGTGTATTGTGATTATTTTTCCCCTAACTGCCACACACGCAGATTCAGGCTCGCTACTCCAGGGATTCACCTCACGGATGCAAGGGAAAGTGCGGCTTCCAGGAAGGGCTGGCCTCTGAAGGCCTGGACTCCGCCAAAGCCGCACTGGCCTGGTCGGGGCTGTTTTCTTACTTCTTTAGCATGATCCTGGGGCAGCCGGTGTGCCACTGCATGCATGGCTCTGTTCTCGGAGTGCTGGTGGCGATGGGGCTTGGCAGGGAGCTGTCTGAAGACCTGGGGAACGTGGTCTGCGCCTGGTGAGTTCCCCGAGTCTGTGCAGCGCACTCGTCCCCACTGGCCAGCGGCCCTGCATGCAGAACTCCACCTGCTTCCTCTCAGTCCAAGGTGACCTCCCTAAGGCAGCCTCTCAGCTAGTCTAGACATTCCCTTTATTCTGAAACAAATCACACTATTTATGGGATTAATTGGAGCATGAGGGTATCAGCAATACCACAAATCAGTATCATGTTAGCAATTCGTCGTTCAACAGGCATTTATGGGTACAAATGGGTGGAATCCCAGCTCCAACACCAATGGTGTGACCTTAGGCAAATTTCTTAATTTCTCTTATGGCTCAGTTTTTTCATCTGTAAACTAGAGATGCTAAGCTGGGCGTGGTGGCCCATGCTTGTAATCCCAGTACCTGGGAGGCTGAGACAGGAGGAGCACAGGTTCAAAGCAGTCACGGCAACTGAGCAAGGCTCTCAGTAACCTAGTGAGACCCTGTTTCCAAATAAGAAATAAAAAATCAGACTGGGGATGTAGCTTGGAGGTAGAATGCCTCTAGGTTCCATCCCCAGTACCCCCAAAATAGGGATGCTATTAATGCCTACCTTAAAGGGTTATTAAAACATTTCTATGAATATTAAATATTAAAATATTTCTACGAATCATATAAAACATGTCTGCATACATTAGGTGCTCAATGGATAGCAGCTATTGCTGCGACTACTACTATTTCTACTTCTAGTCTTCGTGTGTCAGGAAGTGGCAATGAGTTCCACAAGCACTGTCCCTGCCTTTGTGGAGTTTATATACTTGAGATCACAGACGAAAAATAATAAATTGTTAACTTTTTTATAAAATCCACAGACATGATTATAGATTGTGCCAAGTACTCTGAAAAAGCCAATAGGATGATTTGACAGAGATGCAATTGCAGAGACGGACTTGGGAGCTGCTGAGGACATGCAGGATGGTGGAGGCCTCACCGAGCTGATAACTGTGTGTGCGTGTGTGTGTGTGTGTGTGTGTGTGTGTGTGTGTGTTACTGGTGATAGAATCCAAGAGCATTCTACCTCCAAGCTACACTCCCCGCCCTTTTTTTTTTTTTTTTAAACAGGGTCTCAATAGGTGGCTGAGAGCCTCACTATGTTACCAAGGCTGTCTGTCTTCAAATGTGCGATCCCCCTATCTTAGCCTCCCAAGTACTGGGATTATAGACATGCACCACCACACTCAGCTGAGCTGATAACAGTTAAGTTGAACACTGAAGGGTGAGAAAGAGAGGGATGAAGGAGTAATAGGAATAAGGTACTGCATGTGTAAAAACTGTGAGGCCTCAAAAGTTGCGGCACATTTATGAGAACCCGAAAGGCTGGATCAGGGTGAGGGAAATAACAGCAGCAGCTCACACCCACGAAGCACTCACGGTGTGTCAGATGTGCCTGTGGGGCTTCGTGTGTTCACTTACCCAGTCTCCGAGACAGCCTTGGGAGGAGGCCCCAGCACAGCCTCACTCAGGGCTCGGTCGTGACCCTCCACGAATCCGCATCCCTTCTTGCTGCTCTAGAATCAAGCACAGACTCTTCGCCTGGTGTTTCAGATGCTTCAGAATTGAATTCCAACATTGCTTTCCAGACTTATTTCCTTATTTTTTTGCTATAGCTTAAAATTAATTTTCACTTACACAAGTGAAAGAATATATTTTCCTTATAAAAACTTAAAACGGTGTGGTCAATTTAAAGTTCTCTCTTACCGCTGTCTCCCTACCTCACTTCTATCTCAGGTACCTCCCACAGGTAATCATGCAGGCACTTTGCTGTGAATCCTTTCAGATATTTCTACAAATGTATACATTTATATATAAGCCTGAGGATTGCATAAAACTTTAGAAAATGTGTAGAATTGATTTCTTAGTTAAAAAACATTAAACATAAATCAAACTCTGCTGTGCATATTGTTCTGTGACATTTTACAGAAATAATATGTTTTCCATCTTGGTACACATAGATTTATATATCAATTTAAAAATTGCTGCATTGTACTCTGTTCTATTTCTCAAATGATGAGTACTTTGTCCCCTAAAACCTATGTGTTGAGGCCTTGGTCCCCAGCTTGTGGTACTAATGCAAGGTGGTAGAAATTTTAGGAGCTGGGGTCTGGCAGAAGGAAGTAATGTCACTGCAGGGGGGCGGGGTGCGCTTGAAGGGACATTGGGACTCTGGTCTCTTTTTTCTCTCTTTGCTTCTGGGCTGCCACACGGTGAACAGGCCTCCTCTGCCAAATCCCAGTCATGCTGCGTTGTGTTGCCACAGGCCTACAGAGGCAGGGCCAAGTGACCTTGGACTGAAACCTCTGAAACCCTGAGCCCAAATCAACCTGTCCTCTTTATAAACTGATTGTTTCAAGTATTTTGTCACAGTGACAGAAAGCTGACTAGCACATAAGATATTACTAGCTAGCAGGTGTGATGGTGCATGCCTATAATTTCAGTACTTGGGGGCTGAGACAGGAGTATCACAGGTTTGAGGCCAGCCTCAGCAATTTAGCAAGACCCTCAGCTACTTAGTGAGACCCTGTTTCAAAATACAAAATAAAAAGGCATGAGGGTGTAAACTCAGAGGTAGAATGCACTTGGGGGTGAGGGAAGAAGCCAGGATTAAACAAAAGGAGAAGATATTTCTATCCTTTTACTCTGACAAAGAATGCTGCAACAAATGTTGTTACCAGTCAGGGTCCAAGTAGAAATGCAGAAAACCTCCTTAGGTAGTTAAGGACATGGCTGGGTGCACATAATCCCAGTACTTGGGAGGCTGAGACAGGAGGATCCCAGGTTCAAGCAAGGCCAGCCTCAGCAACTTAGTGGATCCTGTTTCAAAATAGTAAATAAAATAGGACTGAGGGTATATCTTGGAGGTAGAATGCTCCTGGATTCAATACCCAGTACTACTACAAAAACAAAAACAAACAGAGGGGGACTGAATGCAGGGACTTATAACAAAGGGGATAAAGACTTGAGAGAAGGAGAGATGATCCAGGGACAGGGAACTGCACCCCCACCAGCTGGAGGGATAGGAGGAAGTGTGTCAACAGAACACATGTGTGTGTGTGTGTGTGTGTATGTGTGCACATGCGTGTGCACGTGCCAGGGCCTATGCTGGTAGTTGGGGCCATAGAGGAGCGTTCGCTCTGGGAGAGGAGGCAGAGACATCTCAGTTTCTCTTTTTCCTGCTGTCTGCTTCTCCACCAGTGCCTCTCATTGCTAACCGTGCCCAAGCCAGGGAGCAAGAAGCCTTATAATTCTTTGCAGTAATACAGAGCAGGGAACACATTTGAGAGCAAACTGGCAACATGTACACCTCTTCGTACATCTCGTACATTTGCTCATGTTAGCAAATGTGGATATCAAGCATGGATATCAAGAAGTAGATTGGTATCATAAGGTTCACATGCCTTTTTTTTTTTTTTCTACCTCTGGACTATACCCCCAGCCCTTTTTTCATTTTTTTAAAAATCTCATTAAATTGCTGAGGGCCTTGCTAAGTAGCTGAGGGTCTCCCTAAGTTGCAGAGACTGGTCTTGAAACTGTAATCCTCCTGTCTCAACCTCTCAAGTACTGGGATTACAGGCATGTACTATCGTGCCCAGCTTCACACACCCTTTTAATATACTCTACCAAATTGCTCTTCAAAGTGCTTGTACAAATGTACATTCTTTTTTTTTTGTGGTACTGGGGATTGAACTCAGGGGCATTCTACCTCCAAGCTACACCCCCAGCCCTACTTTTTTTTATTCTTTATTTTGAAACCGAGTCTCACTAAGTTGCGGAGTGCCTCACTAGGTAGCTGAGGCTGGCCGCGAACCCGGATCCTCCGGTCTCAGCCTCCCAAATGCTGGGATTACAAGCGTGCGCCACCACGCCCGGCTACAAATGTACATTCTTACTCTCCAATATCCTTGCCAGCACTCAGTCTTAACACGTGCTTTACTTTTTGCTAAGGTAGTTAGCATCAACATTTATTTTACCCTCCACATAGCCAATAACCCAGGCTGACCAAGGCCCTGTGGGCACTTGCATTGCTCTATTCCAGTCAAGGAGCCAGGGCAGGGATAAGTATGTCTTTTTTAAAAAATCCCAGCTTGGGGGGATTCTGGAGCTCCCTCCAGTCTTAGGCTGTGCCCCTGGAGGATTTGTGGATTAGGGTATCTCCGTTTCTGTTCATTATGGTTGGAGGGCCTGGGCAAGGTGAGCACTAGGTATCCTCGGTGCTCTTCTCGACTTGAGCCATGCTCTCCAAAGTCCCTGCTGTTCTGTGGCATTTCACCTCTTCGACCTGACCACAGCTGTCTTCAGTGGCCACCAGAAGGTAGAGGCAGATAGGAAGGAGTGTATGAAGACGGCCAGTGTATTCAAAAGTTGTCAGTCAAAAAGTGCAGGCTGTGCTCTAGCGTCTGTCTTTGAAGATCCTTGACAACTTCTTGCTTGGGATTGTGTGTGTCCCTCAGGGACACAGAGGGGACTCCTATGGTTTAGCGAACTCCTATTGCCAATGTTGGAAGAGTCCTCTGGCATCATCTAGTGCCAACACTCTCCTCTCACAAGAAGGAAACCTGAGGCTCAGGGAAGATGATTATCTGCCTAAGAGCTCAGCCAGAGCTGGTAGTAGGGTTTGAACTAGTCTTTGGGGTGAGTCGGGAAATACTTCCCTGCCAAGGATATTGCTATCCCAATCCCTGGAACCTATACATGATACCTTACTGGAAAAAGTGGCCTTTCCCAGTGTGATTAAATTAAGGATTTGGGGACAAGGAGATTATTTTGGATTATCTGGCTGGGCCTTAAATGCCATCACAAGTGTTAAGAGAGGCATAAATACAGACAAAAGAGGCGGTGTGTAGCCACAGAAATAGAGGCACAAGTAAAATGGCCACTCCCCTAGAACCTGTTGATAGGTTGCTGGATTTGGGCTCAGCTATACTGATTTGAAATTTCTGGCCTCCAAAACTATGAGAGAATCAATTTCTCTTGTGTTAACTCAGTAAGTTGGTGGTAGTATGTTATAGCAGCCACAAGAATCTAATAAGTCTGTGTCTTGTAGTTTCTCATTTACCATACTAGATTCTTCTTCATGCTTTCCTGATCATTCACCTCCATCATCCTCATCCACGTGAGTTCAGAGTGGGATTTGGATTCGCCTTGGCTCCCTGGCCTCAGGGTCCACCTCAGATCTTTTCTTTTAGCTGCTCACCAAGTGTCACATCAGCTTCCTGGGCTTCTTTAGGAAGACCACGAGCTGAAATGGGGATGCATGTCCCACAGCTACTGAAAGACCGGAGGTTATTGGGTGTTGTGAAGAGAAATGCCCAGGACGAGAGGGTGTGGGAGACCTGGGTTTCTGGTTTGTTTCTGCCTTGCTTTACTGTGTGACTGCTATGGTTTGATGTGTCCCCCTAAAGTTCATGGGCTAGAAATTGAATCCCTTGACTACAATGTCAGTGGTATTTGGCAGCATGGACTTCGGGATCAGATGGGATCATGAGGGCAGGATCCCCACAATGGCATTAGTGGAAGAGAAACCCCAGCTAGCATTCTCTGTTTCTCCATGTGGTGCCCTCTGTAGCATGTGAGAAGGCCCCCCCAGATGCTGCACAGATGTTAGACAAATGCTGGACAGATGCTGGTGCCGTGCTCTGGGATTTCCTAGCCTTTACAATGGTGAGCCAAATAAACTTCTCTTCTTTATAAATTTCCCAGTCTGTGTTACTCAGTTATTGTAATGGCAATCAGATGAAGACAGTGACCTTGGGCAAGGACATTCACATTTCTAGGATACAGCTTTCCCCGAGTACAAAACAAAGAAGCTAATTAGATCAGTGTTTCCCAAACAGTGGCTCGCATACCTCTAGTGGTATTTGAGATGACTTCAGGCACTAAAGTGCCAAGTCATTAAATAGCACTGAGTTGCCATGAACAGTGGCCCACGTCTTCAAGTCCACCTGCTTGGGAGGCTGAGGCAAGAAATTGTAAGTTGGAGGCCAGTCTGAGCAACTTATTGAAACCCTGCTTTAAGGCAAAAATAAAAGGGGGTGGAGATGTAGCTCAGTAGTAGAGCACCCCTGGGTTCAGTCCCTAGTAGAACATAAGTAATAAAACATGTTTTAAAGAAAAAATAACACTAAGTTGAAGAGTCAGAATTATTCCCTTTCCAGTTCTTCCTCAAGGAAAAGGTCTTGGTTTGATGCTAGAATTTTTTAACCTCTCTTTAAAATGTGCTACCCTTCCCTTTTATTAAAATTGGAGCTGACTTCAGGCTGAAAACTTTTAGTAGGTGTTAACACTCAGCCAAATTTAGTGAAATTGTCTTTTTTCATGTTTTAACTTAACAGTTACCTCCTATTTTTGACAAGGTAGAGTATTTTATACTTCTATCAGTCAGAGTGAGCTAAGTTATTTTGTTGTAACAAAGAACTCAAGGATGCTGAAATGGATGGGAGGTTTGTGTCTTATTTTGGCAGGGTTCTGTTTCTAGAAGTCTTGGAATGCAGCCAGCAAGTGGGGCAGCTGCAGGGGAATGAGCAGTGGGGTGAGCTGGGGAGGGGAGGGACCCTGCCTCTTGTTCTCAGTGCTTCAAATTTCTTCCTAGTTCTCATATTTTAAAATAAGTGGTCACCCTGGGTCAATCTCTGCCAAGCAGCATGAACAAGGCAGCTTTGCAGGGACTGAAGTCTATAGTCTGCCATTGACTTCAGACCTGGAGCTGCCTATCTACCCAAGGAGAGGAGCTGGGAGAGAGTGGCTGCTGGAGAAGCCATAGGTATTGGAAGCAGTTTTGTTTGGGTTGGAGTAGACATGCCCTGTGATTCCGGCTCTGCACTTGGTTATATTCCAGAGACAAGTAACTTTTGTCATTTTTTTCTATGCTTCTTCCCTGATTTAGAAAGAAATACTTATTGTTACAGAGCACAGACATGAAGGGAGTCAGAAGTGGAAGTCACAGAAGTCAACTTTGAGCTTGACCCCTCTGCTTTACAAACAGATGCGTGGCATATTGGCTTGCTATTGCAGCTTAACACATAGCCACAAACTAGTGACTTGAAAGGACACAAATGTGTTATCTTGCAGGTCTGTAGGTTAGAAATCCAACATGGGGTCATTGGACTGAAACCAAGATGCTAGCAGGGCTACATTCTTCCCTGGAGCCTGCCTGCATTCCTTGGCTCAAGGCCCCTTTTCCATCTTCAAGGCCAGGAAGGCAGGTTGAGTCCTCACATCACACCCGTCTGACCTCTTCTGCCTCCCTCTTCTGCTTTGGAGGACTTTTATGATTACATGGGGCACATCTGGATAATCCAGGCTATCTTCTCTGGCTCAAGGTCTGCTGATTAGCAACTTTAATTTCCGACAAGGATGTCTTTCAAGCCATTCCATCTTCCACACCTGGGATCCCAGAGAGTCTTCATGGCTCCCTGAGGTAGATCTCAGGATACATCTAATGCTAATATTTCTGTTGTACCTCACTGTTTTCGGCGTATAAGACATACAGTAGAGGATTAAAAGCATTGATGAGCTTATAGACATAATTCCTGTTAGTGGGATTCTATCTTTTGGGTAGAGTGGTGTGCATTTATTTGATCATTTTTTTATTCAATAGTAATGACTGATATTCTTTGATTATTGAGAAGTTGATACATTAAGCCATTTCAGGCTGTTGGACTGTGAGTTTTGAGGTGTTTTAGAGGACTTGAAAAATAAGATCCTCTTACTCTGCCTGGGAGTTACTTAGAACTGAGAGTCAGCATGGAATCAGATGAAGGTCAAAATGTCCTCATTATTAGTGATTCAAGATTAAAGCTGTCGGGGGAGGTTTCTTAGCTGTGGAGCTCTATGGACTTGCAAATGCTTTTGGCTCAGCCACCCCTCACCCCCACCTCCCACCATGGCTGGTGCAGCAAAGGCTTCCCAGGAGGCTCAGAATTGGTCCCACCAGCTTTCTGCATGGCCCTGAGCACAGACCAGGTGGTATAGCCCATCACTAGAGAGAATAGAGGGAGCCCAGAGCCTCTTCTCTTAACCGGACAGTCAGATAAGTCCCCTTCCTTTTAAGAGGAAGGTAGTCATGATGAGGTAGCTTAGAAGTGGAATGTTAGGTAGAAGGAGGTATCGGGAGAATTCATAAAAATAGTTTTAATACAGCCTCTTAAAAATCTGGAGAGTAAAGCTTACTCCACCCCTTGGAAGTTTCTCTTTGTCTCTCTTACCGCCAAATTCCGGAGGAGTCAAGCCCACCTAAGCAGCACACACCTGGAAAGAGGAGGAGCCAACTTTTCTGTGACCTGCCCCACCTGAAGCCCACCTATCTGAGAGAGAGAGAGGGGTTGGAGAAGAGGACCCCGCCCTCTCTTATAGACCGATGCAACCCTGTTGTTCGCCCCTTTTCCCTTCCTTCCTTCACTGGGGACCTGACCATCAACCCGTCCGGGTAACTGGGGATTTTCCCCTTATCCCTTCCCTCTGGGGACATGCACGTGAACCTACCCAGGGGATCCTTTCACTCCCCTTCCCTGTTTTTTCCTTCCTCCCAGTTCTAAAATAAACCTGCCAGATGTTTTGAATGGTGTGTGTTAAAATTCTTTTTTTCACAATATCAAGAACCTGAAATCTTCTTGTGGGAACCAAGTGCGCCCCATCACAGTCAGGAATGTTTTCTAGATGAAGTGCTTCCATGTGGAAGCATGGGCAGTGAGGGAGAAGAATTCTCCCCTAAGAGTGAAAAGGAGGGAAAGAAAATATAGCCAGGCACAGCCAGTTCTCTGGGAATTGTTCACAGTCCACATCCTGGGCAGCCCATATATCGTGAATAATGTTAGAATCAGAACACAGCGCATCCGGGATGTCTGTGTGGCAATGGAAAAATGATTGAACCATGTTGGTGACAGAACAGAGCCGACCTCCAGTTTGGCTAGTGTCGGTGGGGTTCACAGGAAGCAGACACAGAGACGGGGTTTGAGGTAGAAAATGTTTATTGGAGTCAACACCTTTGAAAGGAAGGGGAAGTACCCAAGTCAGGGCAGAACTAAAAGTCAAAGCAGACATGACAGGCTCTTGGACACCTGGTGGGGAGCTCAAGAATGAGAATTAGTTTTCAGCATCACTCCGCAGAGGTCAAAGTGGGCAGGCTTTTGTGATGCTGCCTCCCTCAGTCGCTGGAGGGGCTCAGGCCAGGCAGCTCTGCAGCTGGGCGGACTTGGAGTAGCTGGAAGCTCTGCAGCTCTTGTTCCTGTCTGTCACCCAGGCTCTCCATTTCCCAGTCCCTGACTCCACTGTCTCATCCTCTGCTACTTCCTACCTTCTTCTTGACGTTTCAGTCATGCCCAGTTGCCCTAGTTCCCGGCAGATCTCATGCCTTCTTATATCCTGGCTGTAGTCTGAAGCATCTTTTTTTGCTAACTCACTCTCATTTTTCATGACTCAGTTCAGGTATCATCTCCTCCTGGAAGGTTCTCCTGAGCTCCAGGCTGGGCAGCTACCATCCCTCTCTGTGCACAAAGCCTTCTCTGCTCGACCAAATTATACCAAAATCTCTGTAGATAGACTTGTCTCCCCAGGTCTTGATCTGTCTACAGGATTGCATCTTATTTACCTCTGTACCTGGAGTGCCTCATAAGTTGTGAAATGTGGCAGGTGTTCAGCATGCACCTGTCCTCTCGTCTCCCCAGTTATATAGCACACCCCGTTCCAGCAAACATTGAACAAGCACTTTTGTTTAGGTGGTGCAGGAACGCCTGGATACATGGGCCTTGTATAGTGTTGTAGCTATCAGGGTGCCCAGAACAGAGGCTTCTACGTTACACATACTTTTCCAAGAAATGTCTCTTTTTAAAAATCAGAGCCTATCTTCTCTTGCCAAAATTGCTTCAACACCGGATCTGGAAGCAGTAGGGGACTTGGGTAGATATTGCCAGGCACCGAGGTAAGCAAGGTCTTGGAAGGTATTTGAAATAATTTCTTAGGAAAGGAAAACACCAAAGTAGACGCCCTTCTGGATTTGATTTTATCTATCTCATAGAGAAATTACTCAGCACTCTATAAAGATAAATGAATCCTGGACTATTAGATCTTTAAGAACTTTGAGGGTAATAAGGTGGAGAGAGGGAGGGAGAAAAGAGAGGCAGGGGGCCTGAGAAAGCTGACATTGGCAATCCCTTTAGCCCCAGATTGGTGGGGATAGAAACTTGCCCTACAAAGCGCTTAGGAAGACAAGAGGCGATGAGATGCCAACCTGCTCAGCCCAGATTGGCACGGAAGATCGAAAACAAATGCCCTTGGTCTGCTGGCTGGGCCTCAAAGGCTGCAGAGAGGTGAGATCTGACTTGCAAAAGAGGACCTGGGGCTTCACACCAGCCAAGTGGGAAAGGAAGAGCCCTTTCCATTGTTCAAGGGCGAAGGGGAAGACCAAAGGCAGTTTCATCTTTCATCAGCCACTCCCTGTGGGGGACAGCTTTCAGGAGGTCTCCTCTTAGGCAGCCCAGGCACCTCTTTCTTTGCTGAAAAACTTAATTTTAATCAGATGTTAACTCTGAGCAGACTGGGACTGCATGGGTCAAATCAAAGCCACAGCCATTTATTTTACATTGATTATCTTCTCTGTGCTTCCCATCTGTGTGTGGGAGGTTAGGGTAGATTTTTGTGGCAGATGTTCACCAGGTTTGTAAGAAGTCTTGGCTTCTGTGCTGCGAGCTGGGGATATAGAGGTGATTTTGAGCCAGTTCCCATGCTCAATGGGGCAAGATATATATATATATGAGATTGGTATCAGTACTATAATCAGTAGTTATCAGAGCTTGCTCCTGGCCTGTTATTATCTTATTTATCCTTCCGGAGGACATTGCCAGGCAATACTGGTATTATCCCTATTGCACCAATGAGGGAACTAAAGCTTAGAAAACTTATCATTTACTCAAAGTCACCATAGCAAGTAAGGAGATGGTAGAGGAGAGACCCCACCCCAAGTCTAAGCCAGTGGTTTTCAACCATAGGTGATTCCTGTCCCCACCCCCTGCATTTCCCAGAGGACATTAGCAATATCTTAAAGACATTTTGGGTATCATAGTGTGTGGGGTGGGGGTAGATGCCAGGAATACTGTTAAACACCACGCAATGCTTCCCCGCCAATGAGCAAGTCTTGGGCCCCTGAGAACAGTGCTAGAAATGCTGCTCTAAGCCATCTCTGGTCACTGTATTTAAAGAAGATTTTCTTGTTTTTCTCCACCTCATTATTGCTTAGTTCTACTCCTGGATTTGTTTTTTAATAGTACTGGGGATTGAACCCAGGGGGGTTCTCCCTTTGAGCTCCACCTCTAGCACCCCTCCCTTTAATTTTTTATTGTTTGTTTTGTTTTGAAACAGGGTCTTGCTAGGTTACCTAGTCTCACTCACTTGGAAAGGCTGGTCTTGAACCTGCGATCCTCCTGTCTCAGCCTCCCACGTATTTGAATTATAGGTGTGCACCACCACACTGGGCTCTGAATATTTTATTCATAGTACTCATCACAGCTCATTTTTATTGGTTTGCTTGTGATTTAAGTTGTCAGTTATCTCCTGCACTTTAAGCTGCTTGAGGCAAAAACTATGTCTGCCTCGCTCATTACTCACCCCCAGCTCCTGCACAGCACTGGGACAAATACTTGTTGAATAAGCAAATGGGCAAATGGACAGAGAGAAATTGAACAATCTGGCAAGATCACAAAAAGAAGGTGGCAAAGACAGTATTGAATCCTAGTTCTATCTGAATCTAAATTTTCTGTTCCTAACCCCATGTGGTGGGATTGAGGTAATTTGGGGGTTATTATGCAAAGAACTGGGGACAGGCCCCTGTCTGTGTTCTCCAGGAGATCAGAGGCCAGCAAAGCAGA
>PVLC010004240.1:0-87221 GCA_004027655.1 Graphiurus murinus
AAAAAAAAAAAAAAAAAAAAAAAAAAAAAAAGATCCAGTTTTGTATGATAAAATAAAACTTTTTTGTTGTTGATGTTCATGGTGTTGGGAATTGAATGCAGGGGCATTCTACATCTGAGCTACACCCATGGACCTATTTTATTTTATTTTGAAACAGGATCTAAGTTGCTGAGGCTCTCCACAAACCCACAATCCTCCTGTCTCAGCCTCTCAAGTACTTGGATTACAGGTGTGTGCCACCATACCCAGCTGACATTTTTTATTTTTCAAAATTTTATCACCACATTTCTTGAATGACATATGTGGTATGGATTTTTTTTGTTTGTTTGTTTGTTTGTTTTTGTGGTGTTGGGATTGAACCCAGGACCTCTTGCATGCTAGACAATGTCTACCTCTGAGCTACATCTCTAGCCAGTAGTGTAGGTAGTATAATAAGAGTATGATTTATCCCCCAAGAATAAACATTTCTTGATTATTTTCTAATTTCAATAAATTTTATTTTTGTAGCAGTATAGTTATTAGAAGCAGAGTAATGAGATTGAATTGATTGTTTTGCCTGCACAGTGGTCTTTTCTGAAAAAGATAAATATTGGTTGGTGGTCATTTAGTTAAATTAATAAAATTAACTAGTTAACCTGTCCAGAGGGCCATCTCTTAGTAATATACCTTTGAAAGAACATGGGTTTAGATTGGCATGTAACTTAACCACATGGAGCAGACATGATTTGTAAGTACGATCAAATCACTACTCATTATTAACACAAATTTCTTTATCTCATATGATTTAGAATGAGAAGATACCTCCCCAAATTTTAATACCACAAGCATATAAAAACTATTAATAAAACTTCAATTGCCTTGACTAGTGCTTGAAGTATATTTAAATCTCATTTAATTATTTTTCTGTACTGAAATGTCTATTAAGATATTTACTATTTAATTATGTTTTTCAGACAGCATAAAATAGAAGATACTGGTATAGTATATGTAAATGAAAAAAAAGAAGAAATCAAACATGAACAAAAACCTGGAAAAAGCATACAACATTCAGAGCCATGTGTCAGGAGAGGACGTGCAAATTATGCTAAATTTATTAACACAAATGCAAGAACATACAATGAACCAGTTCCCTACGTAGATCCCAAAAATGGGCCAGAAGAGCAGGTTGGACAGATGTTTGTTATATACATATATAGATTTAGATCCCGAAGCTGTTTTGCAGAACAGTTTGGTCATAGACTATTTAAAAGATGTGATACATCTCAGAGCAGTACTGTTTATAATCCAGTAGTTCAAAGCAGTACTTGAACCTATTCTGGCAGCTAACTTCAGCATACAAGTGAGATGCATGTAAGGAAGGAATCCAAATAATCATTTTTCTTAGATTGGATCAGATTGTAGCTATTAACTGATGATTGGGGGTTTACTGAAGTAATTTATGCTATAATATTGTATTTGTGATGTATACTATAATATAAAAAATTTCCATAATATGCAGTAATTCAGATAAACAAAGAAGTTGATTTAACCGAAAGGGATTGATGGGGCGGAGGGGACACCCTAATGTACATCAAGGTTACTCACTAAATTGAACTTGAGAGGGAGGGAGAGCGAGGGAGTGGGACGGGGGAGAATTGGGGGAAGGGGTCAAATGAGAAATGTGGGGACATATGTCGTTTTCAATTTGTACCTAACAAAGATGTCTGCTTACAATGGACGAATAATTTAAAAATAAATAAAAAATAATAGCTACCACTTATTGAAAGCATATGAAGTACTAGGAATGAGCTAAGTTTTTATATCTACAATATTTTAATCTCTACAGTTTTAATCTCAACAGTTTAATCTCTACAGTTTTTAATCTCAACATTTTAATCTCTACAGTTTTTAATCTCAACAACAATTTATGAGACACCATTGAAAATATTTTATAGAGATGATAATATGTACTCCAGTGGGGTTAATTTAACATAGCTGAGCTTACCTAGTACGCTCATGTCTCTGACCCAGGACTGTTGGCTTAGCCAAACCCTTCTTACTCACTATACCATACTAAATATATTCTGTTATCTTTTTTTAAGTCAGGTTTGTTGAGATATGATTTATTGTACCAATTTTCTATTGCTCTTGTTAAAAAATCACCACAAACTTAAAACACTGGCTTAAAGCAACACCGATTTATTTTCCTAGAGTTCTGGAGTTCAGAATTCTCAAATCAGTCTCATTGGCTGTTAACGGGTCTGGTTCCTTCTGGAGGCTCTTTGCTTCTCCTGGCTTCTAGAAACTATCTACATTCCTTGGCTTATGGCACCTTCCTCTTCAAAGTCAGCAGCATAGCATTTTCAAATCTCTCACTGACTCTCTGACCTCCCATTTTATAAGGATCCTTGTGATTACTCTGGACTTACCCAAATAACCCAGGCTAATCTTTGCATCTCAGGATCCTAAATCACATTTACAAAGTTTCTTTGCCATAAAAAGTAACATATTTCCAGGTTTGGAGATTAAGACATGAACATTTTGGGAGGTAGGAAATGCATTTTTCTGTCTACTGCATTTACACAGTAAATTCACCTTTTTTATTGTACAGTTCTGGGAGTTTTGGCAAAGGTTTAACCATGCTACCCTACCACATTCAAGCTTGGGAACATTTCCACCACTCCCCACAGTTTCTCCATGCTCATTCTCAGTCATCCTCTGGCCCCTGGAAAAACTGATTTGTTTTCTATAGTTTTGTCTTTTTACATGCTGTATAGTAGCTTTCTGAGGCCTCTTCTTGCTCAGAATTATGCATTTGAGATTTCTCCGAACTGTCACATATATCATGTGCTCATTCCTTTTTGTTGTTATTGTACACTTGCTGGGTTACTTTGGGCAAGTAATTTGCTCTTACTAAGCTTAAGTTTTCTTATCTCTACAGTAAGTATAGTAGTCATCTCCTTCACAGGGTTTTTGTGATGATTAAAATAGATACTTTCGTCAGATTGTGTTCTAGGCATTTGAGATACAGCAGTGAACAAAATAAGTGGGGGAGAGTTCTCTCTTTATATTGCTTATATTCTGGTGTGAGAATGAGCAAAATAAGATTATTACTTGAGAGGGTACTTAAGCTTGTTACTTAGATGGTAGTAAGGTTGGCATGGAAGAAGAGGTAAGAACCACTGAAGGAGGGAGCTGTAATCTTAAATAGGTGGTCAGAGAAAGCTTCACAGAGAAGGGACATTTGAGTGAAGATTTGAAGGGGATTGGGAGCATGGTCACATAGGGGCCTGGCAGAAATGGATTCATGATACACCAAGGGAACACTCATGAGCATTAGCTCTCGGTAGCAGTAGAATCCTAGTCTGCTCTTTGCACAATTGTGGGGACTGAGAAGCCCATCATCATCATCATCATCATCATCATCATCATCATCATCATCATCATCTGTGGAGGGCAAAATTCTATGACAGAAAACCTGTTACAGTGCTGGGCCAGTAAGTGATCAACAGATGGTATTCAAAATATTCCACTGTAGAGGTAATCATAATTTCTTATGTAGGTGTTCTCCAATGTGACATTTTAAGAAAGAAAATTGTACCATCTGGGCATTTAAAGAGTATGGCAAAGAGGTTGTTACCCCTCTGCTTTTTTGGTGGTGCTGGGGATGGAACACAGGGACTTGTACATACTAGGCAGGTGCTCTACCACTGAGCCACACCCCCAGCCAAAGTGTACCTTCAGAGTGAACTCAGATCTCTGTGGTGATGTCAGATTTGCTCTACTGCACTTTCCTCATCTCTCTCGTGTGAGTTAGGTGAAGTTGTGATTTAACTTGAAGACATTTAAGTGGAGATTGCTTTTTGTAAGCTCTCCACACTGATGACATTAGCTGTCCTTGTCACAAGAGAGCACACAATGGCACTGAGTGCAAATGTGAGATCTTGGGGAAGGAATTCTTATGGTCAAATATGATTTAATATGTAGTAAACCCTAGCAAGGGTGGTTTTAAGGTTACTTCATTTTATAAACTTGCTCCTGTAGGTGCTTTTGTATCCATTATTTGAGATTTAAAATAAATCAGTCATTAAATTGTTACACCAGATCTATACTGGGACATAAATCTTGGTACAGAAATCCAGGTATGTGTAGTTCTTGTATTTCTTACAAAAGATAATGGGTAACTCTCCTGAGCTCTAGTTCAGGGTTACATCTAAGACAAACTGTTAACCAGGCCCATCCTTACATTGGATATACTAAAGAAAATAATCTGGTTTAATAATAGAAATATGAAATGTAAAAGCTTTAAAATTTAATCCCAACTAAACCGGGTATAGTGGTGCATGCCTATAATCCCAGCAATTTGGGAGGCTTAAGCAGGAGGATCACAAGTTCCAGGCCAGCCTCAGCAACCTAGGTGAGACCCTGTCTCAAAATACAAAGAGCTGAGGATGTAGCTCAGTGGCATAGGGCCCATGGGTTTAATTTCCAGTACCACACACAACACAGAAATCAATCCCAACTAATTTTCTTTTACTGCGTAGTTTGTGGGTGTTTTGAAAAAATTAAAAACAAAGGTGCTAGGAGCTACTGTGAAGGGAAGGTCCATATTTCAAAAACAAAACAATGAAATTATAAATGGACTTGTTCAGTAGTAAAGAATGCTTATTTCACATATATGGAAACTTTGCTCTTTCTGTGTGTGTGTGTGTGTGTGTGTGTGTGTGTGTGTGTGTGTTACTAGAGATTGAACCCAGGGGCATTCTACCTCTGAGCTACACCCCTAGTCCTATTTTTAGCTCTTTATTTTGAAACAGGGTCTCACCAAGTTGCAGAGGGTCTCACTAAGTAGTAGAGATTGGCCTCGAACCTGGGATCCTCTTGTTTCAGCCTCCCAGATATTGAAGTTACAAGCGTGTGCCACCACGCCCAGCTTGCTCTTTCATTTAAGATGATGTTTCTTTTTAATTAGCTTGGTTAAATTATAGTAATGCTGGCTTTAATGTAAAGAAAATGAAGTTGCTTAAGCACATTTGCTGACATCTGTTTTATGCATTTTGCTAAGATAGTATATTTAGAACTCAACACCAGATTAGTTGGTTTTATTTGTTTATAAAATATTTAAATTAAATTATTATTTGTACATTTCTACCTAGGGACATAAATTTGATGGTAGTAGCAAAAGTAAAAAGGAGCTCTTTTTTAGTTCAGTCACTTCTAATGAAAATTAGTTGTCTCAGATTGCTAAATACTGGTACTTTAAAGATATTTTACTAGGTCAGTGTTTTCCAAAGTGTATTTTTTTTATCGCACTAGCCCTTGCTCACATGCTTGAAAAAAATAAATTTCCAAAGTCATACATTTTGGAAAAGCTGTCTTTTTCTATACTTTTCTTAGAGCTTTGCAATTGCATTGTAGTATAAAGGTTCTGAGAATTCCTGTGATAAGTTTAACTTTGCTTATTTAACTACATATTTCAAAATGTATTGAACTTTGAGAACTAGTGTTTCACAGAATACAATTTAGGAATGGCTAATAGGAGACATGAATTGCTTATAAAGCAATATTTTGCAGGACTCGATATCTAAAGCAAAATAGAAGTGAGCTTCAGTTACAGTGCAACCACTATGACCTTGACTGCCCTAATATTTGTGATAGAAATTCAATGTTTTCTTTTTTTTTTCTGTGGTACTGGGGATTGAACCCAGGGGTAGTCTACCTCTGAGTTATACCCCCAGCCTGATTTTATTCTTTTTTCATTTTGAAACAGAGTCTCACTAAGTTGCAGAGGATCTCACTAAGTTGCTGAGGCTGGCTGAGAACCTGCAATCCTCTGGTCTCAGTCTCCCACATACTGGGATTACAAGCGTGTGCTGCTATGCCCAGCTGAACTTCAATTTTTTAAAGCCACTGAGCTCTCCTAATAAAATGCCATTGTCTGTGTGTAGGTTTTAGTAAAAGACCCTATTTAGGAATCCCCAAAGTATGATTTTATCCTCCACAGAGGACCACTGTCTGGGCTGGGTTGCTGGCCACCACTGTAGAGCCAGCTTGCCACCTCTTGTATTCCTTTAACTGCTTTCTCCGGGATGTGCCACTTTCTTTTACTACTTCTTTCTCAAGGATTTTCCCATGAATTCCCGAAGGATGGAAAACAATGTTTACTAAAACTATTCTGGAAGCTTAGAGATGACATGAGTATAACACAGAGACTTCCTTACACTGGCCTCTAATTGTAACTAATAGACTCTCAATGCAATAGTCATTAGGCCTTCCAGAGGCAAGGGTAGAGGGAGCCCTACCCAGGAATTTCCAGGCATTTTCCAACCATGGATCTCACTATCATCATGGGGCAGCAAAGGAAATAGGCCCTAGAAAAGGGGAGGGGATACTACTTTCTTTCTCAGGTTCAAACTATCTTTCTAGGCAGAACCTCCTCTTCTGTCTGCAAAATGTAATCTGTCCCCCAAGGCCTAGACAAAGCATCACACTAAATGACTTTCTCCCGTTTGGCTTAATTCATCTTCATCTCAAGATGAGCATGGTGGTGCACATTTGTAATATTGTACTTGGGAGGTTGAGACAGGAGGATCACAGGGTCAAGGACAGCCTCAGCAACGTAGTGAGACTCTTAGCAACTTAGTGAGACCCTTTTTCAAAACAAAAAATAATAAAGGAGCTGGGAGCGTAGCCCAGAGGTACAATGCCCCTGGGTTCAATTCCCAGTGTGCACACACTAAAAAAAAAAAAAAAAAAAAAAAAAAAAATTAAAAAACAAAAAATCTCCATGTCAGCCCTCACAGTCCTTAGAACAGCTAGTTTTTTATTAGTCTTTCCCTGGGGTATGAGGTGAAGACAAAACAGACTCCATCTATTTCTTTAATCTCATAATTTCTTATGAGCAAATGCTTGAACCAAAAAGGGATGTACATGTGCACGGATGCATACACACTCTTACTCTTCCAGGAACAAACCATGCTTTTCAGGCAGAGGGAAGACTATCCAGAAATAGGAAAGATAACACTATTCTTGGAACTGTAGGATTTCATTCAGCTGAAGTGAAAATATCGAATTTTAACACTCATCAGAACAATTTCACCAACTACAGGGGCTTAAAGTCACCAATCAGACTTTAGGAAAAGTGGTTCATTATATACCTTATAA
The DNA here is from genome assembly GCA_004027655.1 of Graphiurus murinus. Taxonomy (NCBI): domain Eukaryota; kingdom Metazoa; phylum Chordata; class Mammalia; order Rodentia; family Gliridae; genus Graphiurus; species Graphiurus murinus. Next base: position 7,144 of record PVLC010004240.1, read on the forward strand.
ACTCCATTGTGGTAAAATTCTCAATTCAAAGACTTTTGGTTAGAGGGTGAAATGATATCCCTGCTGGAAGAATAGCTTTTGCATTACACTTTTGAGAAAAATTGAAGCCCACCAGGCATTTCCTAATAGTTCACTCACCCAAAGTCACTTTTCCAGTAATAAGAGTATTAGCAAAATAAGTTTCTGATCAACAAAAGTATATGGTATAAGTGTATGCCTTTTTTCTAACTTTTTCGTAGAACTTTCTGAGGATACTGCTATGGCTTGAAAGTTTAACCCTTCTAAAACTCATGTAGAAATTTAATTACCATTGTAACAGTATTAAGCAGTGAGACCTTTAAGAGGTGATTGGGCCATGAGAGAGCTGCCTTCATAAGTGGTATTAATTCTGTTATGAAAGAACAAGGTGGATCCCCTCTTGCCTTCCTTTTACCATCTACCCCCTGCCCCAAAACATACAACCCTGAGCATTCAGGGTACTATCTTGGAATTAGAATTGTCAAACCTGCCTATGCCATGGCAGCTTGATATCAGACTCCCAGCCTCCAGCACTGTGAGCCAATGAGTTTCTGTTTATTATAAATTACCCAGTTTGTAGTACTGCATTATAGCCCCACAAAACAGACTAAGACACCTACTTAAAGCCTTTTTTATTTTTGCTTTTAAAATAATGTAATTAAGATTATGCTTTATCTGGCTTAGTATTCCACCAAAGATTTGATACAGCAATGTAGCATAAAAATTTATAAATTTATAAACTAGGGAATTTTAGAGAATAGGAGATACTACATATCTGTAGTATGTACAGATAGGTAGGTGGTTGAATTGTGGCCACACTCTGCCTGCTAGTGCTATACCTTTGGGAAGTTACTTACTCTCCTGGTAGTGTTCTCATCTGTGAAGGGGATGCACCTATTTCATAGATTTGTGGTGAGAGTAAGTGAGATAAGGCCTATAAATCCTATACTTTGGGCCAGAACAAGCACTTTTATAATTCTGGAGTGGAGAAGTGCAAGAAGCAGGCATTCCAACAACAGTAAGATGTGACTATTTTTAGACAGATAGTGAGAAGACACCATCTGCTTAGTAATCTGTTCTAGACTTTTCTTAGGATCTATATCAGTTGGTCTTAGTTTTTGAAATTCACCTTTTGTCCCATTCTGAAAATATGAGACATTAGCCAGTCTCTCCTATTCTCCAAAATTCCCTAGTTTATAAATTTCTGTGATCTCTGCAGAAATCACCCATTTATAATTACCCATTATTCCATTACTCCTAGTTATGATTTGCCATTGACCTGTCATTCCATTAACTGTAACTAATTTAAAGTAACAAAGTGAGATCTAATTTTCTCATCAACTACTTAGTGCATCTCTTTTAGAGCTGAAGATAATTCTCTTAAAGAACCTCAAGTTGAGTAGTTCTGACTTTTAGCTTTGAGGAATATACTTCTTTCCAAATTGTTAACCTTTCCTTGATCTCTTGCTGTAAATAGGTTTTTTTCCCAGAAAATTTTATTTCTCTGCCTTTAACATATTTCATGAATTTCTTTTATTTCCAAACTTCTTGAGAGTCTTCTTCTGACAAGATGATTCCATTAAATCTTATTTTTAAATTTGATATTTTACACCTGTGTGTGGGGGGGGGACGGGGGTACTAGGGATAGAACCCAGGGGCATTCTACCTCCAAGCTGCACTCCCAGCCCTATTTTATTTTTTATTTGGAAACAGGGTCTCTCACTGAGTTGCTAACAGTCTCACTAAATTGTTGAGGCTGGCTTCAAACCTATGATCTTCTTGTCTCAGCCTCCCAAATACAGAGATTACAGGCATGCACCACCATGCCCAGCTTGTACACCTCTTTTTCATACACACTTGTCTTTTCAGAAATTAAGCTCATTTGAGAACTGACTCTCTATGATAGCACACTGCTTTCTTTAGGTGCCTCTTCATTTTTTTTTTTTTTTTTTTATCAATGTGGCCGCAAATGTATTGTCAGAAATGTATTATTAGAATCACATATTTATTCCATTTTAATCATATTTTAAAAGTCTTTGTGGGATCATAGCTGATTTTTTTAGGCAGCTCTACCTTCTAGCCCAAGATATCTGCTTCATTCCCAAATTTCCTTCATTTCCCAATCATATCCAAGAACTCTTAGTTGTCAGAGTTGCCTTCCCCCAAGGTTCTCTTCTACCCGATCAAGCAATTTAAAAATATTTGATCAAAATTGATTGAGTAACAGTTTCTCTCTCTGCTTTCCTAATTCCTAAAAGGTTGACTTGTCACATGGGGTCATGAAGAATCTGTCAGTTCTCCCTTTCCTACATAGAACTTAGTACCGAAGTTCAGTAACATTGGAGATTTCCCCTTCAAAAAGTTTTCAAACTGAATCATTGGTCAATGTAAGTTACAACCAGCACTATGAAATGAAATAGAAGAGAAAACAATAACATATAGAGGAAAACAGCTGAGTACCTGCAGTATAATAAGAATAACTGTTTTGCGAAATTTTTGTTTTAGTTTTATGTATGTATAACACTGTGTGCTCTCCCATGATATAAAATGTATTTCATGGTATGGGTGATGGACTAAAAACATTGAAAATCACCATTCTTTTTTTTTATTTTTATTTTTTATTCGGACATTGTAAGCATACATCTTTGTTAGGTACAAATTGATAACGATATATGTGCTCACAATTCTCATTTGACCCCTTCCCCAAATTCCCACCCCGCTCCCTCGCCCTCCCTCCCTCTGAAAATCACCATTCTTGATGATGATATGTGTGTACATATGGTACTGGGTATTGAGCCCAGAGGTATTCTACCAAGTGTACTTTTAGGTACTCTGGTCTCTATGATGTTTGTAGATACCACCCAAATAAACAAGGGAAGTGGTCAAATAAGTTTTTAAAAATGTGAATTTAAGATGCTAACCAACGTAATTATTTGTATTACCATATTAAAAGTATAGAACACACTTTTTAGTTTAAATCATATTTAATATACTCATATATATAATAAAATTGTAGTACCAAATAGAAATATAATTGTTTTGTTGATTTGTACCACTTCTTCTGTTGACAGAGGGTAGCTTAAGAATTCAACAGCTGTATTTTAGCTAAAAATATATGGTAATTTATTTAAGAAATACAGTCTTTTTGAAGATTTTTATTCTTAGATATCAGAACTCTGTTTTAGTACTAGACTATGCAGTTACTTGCTCAATTGAATTACTGAACATTCATAGACATCAAGCAATACATGGCAATGTCCTTTAGTGTTCAATTTTGTGTTTCTAATTTTCTTCCATAAAGAGTGACTGGTGGTCACATGATGAAGTACTGGAACATGCCTTCCAACCACTTTATGATACTACAAGCACCCAGAGGAGTGACTTCCAAAAACCAGGATGTCCATTGGTTTTGCCAGTGAAGTACAGCAGGATGCAGAAGCCTTCTTGTGGAATAGGTTAGCAGTGGTAAAATATTTTTTTATTATCTCAATTTACTTCTTTTGAATCAAGATGTATTAGATATGCTAACACCCCCTGAGAAACTTACTTGTCTATAGAAGTTAAAAATACACACACAGCATGGGCAGCTGTGGACAATTTGTTATCCCTTCCTAGTGGACAGCTTGTCTCTAAACACGTTTAATATACCATGATAAAAATTGTACTGATCATCATTAACACCAGCCTCAAGTCAGAAACTTAATAGCATTATGCTCATTGCTGTTACCACCAAATTTTAAAAATTGTAACTTAAAATAGTAAGTAACCCTAAATGGCAGTATCCTTTTGTGTGTATATGATTGAACCCAGGGGTATTCTACCAAGTATACTCTGAGGTACACTGGTTTAGATACCATCCAAATAAACAGAGGGAAGTGGTCAAATAAGTTTTGCAAAATGTGAATTTAAAATGTTAAGCCAGGCATGGTGGAACATGTTTATAATCCCATTACTTGGGTGGTTTAGACAGGAGGATGGCAGGTTCAAGGACAGCCTCATCAAGTTAGAAAGACCTGTTTCAAAGACAAAACAAACAAAAAACAGTTGGGAGTGTAGCTTGGAGATAGAATGCCCCTGTGTTCAACCCCTCATACAAAAAAAGAAAAAATTCAAACAATTCTTTTAACCTGTAGAACTCTCAACACCCTTATTGAGTATACACATGATGACTTTCCAAGAAGAATAAAAAATGCTGTGTTTTCCCCACATATTGATGATCATACCTTTTTTAAGATTATCTCACATACCTGATGTCCCACAAAACATAATTTAGGAAATACAGTTATACATTATTAAATAAAGCATTGTCATATCTAAAACTGGCTTTTATCTTACTATTATGTTGTTATAATAAACTAAGTCTCCTTTTATTAAAGTTATAACTTAACTGGTGGTGCATGCCTGTAGTCCCATTACTTGAGAGGCTGAAATAGGAGGATCATAGATATCAAGGCCAGCCTCTGAAAACTTAGTAATGAGACCCTGTTTCAAAAGAAAATAATAATAAAGGGGCTGGAGTGTAGCTTGGAGGTAGAATGACCCAGGTTTAATCCCCAGTATAAAAAAAAAGTTATGTGTGTTTCTTAGCCCACATCCTAGTCATCTCTAACTCTGAAGTAGGATTTAACAAGTCTTAAGTACAAGATCAAGTCAAAATAATAATGTATTTATTAATTACCTACTCTGGTCCTCACACCATATAAAAGTACATAAGTTAAACTTCAAATAAGCTACTATCATACATGACAGTAGTTAACAAAAGATGACTTTTAGAGATCAAGAGCACCTCACTTAATTTTAGTCTTCTGACTACTGTGATTTGGTCATTCTAATTAAGGATACAGAGGGCAGCTAGATTGAAGGTCAGAACATTAGAACACAGGCCTGTTCAACATGATTTCTACCTCAAGGAAGGAGTTAATGAAGAGGACTAATTACTAAGTAATCTGTAACAATGACCTTTCCTTTAGAAAGATAATAAGGTTCCTAATTCAGGATAGTAGACTGAATGTAAACATCTAACTTGTCTGCCTCCCAAGATTCTATTAAATACTAGCAAAGCAATAAACTGGTAAAGGTGAATAGAATGGGAAGAAGAACCTTCTGTAATGTGGGAAAGAATGGAAACCTATTGCTGGATAAAAGAGAACAGAAAAGCAATACCTAGAATGAAATGCAGCAAAGAAGAGCCAGTCTACCTAACAAAAACCCTGGTAGACTCAGACAGCAGGCACAGGAGAACACAAGAAGGAAGAGGGGATAGAAGTGAGAGGTCACTCCAAAGTTTTTATCAAATAGCTGTTTCAGTCATGAGCACTCCACCATCTTAACATTAAGACTATCAGAGTATTTTAGCCAGATTTCAACTTCCACAACAATTATTTTGGAAAATCATTCTAGTCCCTATCCCATTTTAAATTGTGAATGGACAACCAAGGATTATGCCAAGATTGGAATTATGTCAAAATATTTTTAAAAGTTTTGATGATAAAGACAAGGAAATATCACAGCGCATAAAAGAACAAAAAAATTCTAAAAAACACGGGAGAAGAAATGCAAAATGGAGGATCAGTTTGGAATGTCTGGGATTTTGGGAGGCTCCAGAAAAGAGTTAAATAAAGGCAAAGTAAATATCAAAACTTAACATTTATTAATCACATGCTATGTGCCAAGCACTTTATAGAACTTTCTAAATCAGAAAACCAAGGGCTACATAGTGACTGAGGGAAGTAACACATTTCAGTCACCCTGACACTCAAAACTGAACTGCCATGAAAACACTGTCTTGACAAGAGAAAAAAAGCAGCAAAAAATCGAACAAAGCAACAAAAAAATTGAAAGGCAGCAGAAACAAAGCCAGAAGACAGAACAGAGGACAGCAAAATACCCTGCATGCCTTCCCTAGGAAAGGGCTGTGGCCAGAGAGTGGTGGTGATGCCATCTTGCCTAACCATGCTAGGACTGCTGGCACTGTGGCCTCCAGAGACCCCAGCAAAGAAGCCAACAACTTCCACAGAAAAGCAGTAAAAAAATCAACAACAACAAAAAAAATTGAAAAGCAGAATCAGAACTAGAGAAAACAGAGGACTGTACAAGCTCTCCATGTCTCCCACCTGAGGAACGGAGCCCGGTGGCTCCAGTGCCACCTTAACCAGGCAGCACCAGAGCTGGTTGCTGCTGTCACAATGACTTCAGAGACCTCCAGAAAGAAACTGGACTATCTTCAGGCCGGTGACTACAGACCATCAATGAAACTGGTCAGAATTTCACTCCACACTCAACAAGGACCTGACTGGATCCAGACACCATGGCTATGCTGAACCCATCATCACTTCCAGCAGCAATCTGGATCAGCAAACAGCACCCATCAGGACTGTAAGTTAACCAGCCATTCCAGTGGGAAACAGTCATGCCCGGACACAGGGATTTGTGTGGCAAGGAAATAGACTTGCGGGGGCCTGAGACTCTGCAAATCACCCCTGCAGAGGTGGAGGTGGTGATACTGTTGGACACAGCAGAAACATGATTTAGTAGATAGCTCCTAGAGGCAGGTGGGAGGGAACTGCAGTTAGCAGTTTGAGGAGACTTTGGGGTTGCCTAGGGATCGCCATGGAACATAGTTCCCTGGTGTCTGGGTAAAATAACTCAGACTGAGTTATTTTACCCAGGCTCAGAGAGCAGTTACTTGTGCCTTGCTGTGATTGGCTCTACAAGCACCAGCACAAGCACCAGAGGCCAGCAAGGGCCCCCCGGGAGTGTGGCACCCCAGATTGGGTGGTGTCCCTGGGGCTAAGGAACAGAACCACCCAATCCCCCAGCCTGGAACCGTGGAATCTCTCCTTGCCAGACCTTGGGCCTAGGGCAGAGAGTGGCAACAGCGCCATCTGGACCAGGCTGCACCAAAAGGCCAGGAGCCCTGCAGGATATCAGTTGATCCCAGCCCCTAGCTGGGAATTCAATACTCTCTCCACCAGCAGAGTTTTACCTGGCATGCATGTATGCTAGTGACTGAAAGTACTGGAGCAGATCTGGAGTGGTGTCCCAGAGGCCAACAAAACTCAGCAAGCCAGGCCATAAATTTATAACATAGCAGTCTCTGGCTTTGCTGAACCTAAGCCCACAGATCACAGAGGCCAGAGGTCTGCACTCTGCAGTAATGCAGGCTCACAATCAGCAGAGCAGCAGTGGTCTCTGGTATGCATTAAGTCCCAACCAGCTGGCTGCAAGCTCTGAATAGAACATCATAGTCTTGGGCCCAGAAGAGTTTGGACCAGGAGAACACAGTGGCCTGAAGCTAATCAGAGATTCCTGTTTGCTTGTACTAAGAACTATATCCAGTTAAAGAGGCTCTGGGGGACAACCTAAAAACTTTGATTATCTGAGTCAGATTGGTAGAGGTGAAGATATACCCCCAGCATAGACCTTTTTATAAAGGGATATCAAATAAACACAGGACTCACATACAAAGAGCGAGAAGATTCCAAGACAACAGAAACACAAACCTGAGAACTCTGAAAATATGAGAACAAGGAATAATGAAATAATAAACTCCCACAACAACTATGGAGATCACCTATACTGATCTGCAAGAAATGCAAGAAGGAGAATTCCAAATTTTGATGTTCAATAGATTTCTAAACACATACAACCTACCTAAATTGAGCCAAGAGGATATAGAAAACCTAAACCAACCAATAGCAAGCAAATAAATAGAAACAGCAATAAAAATTTTGCCATCAAAGAAAAGCCCAGGTCCAGGGTTTTCAGCTGAATTCTACAAAACTTTTACAGAAGAATTAATTCCAATACTTGACAAGTTATTGTGTGAAATTGAAAGAGATGAAATTCTTCCAAACTCCTCCTATGAGGCCAGTATCACATTAATGCCAAAATCAAATAAAGATACCTCAAAGAAAATTACAGATCAATATATTGATGAACATAGATGCAGAAATTCTAAACAAAACACTAGCCATGGGCATTCAAAAACACATCACGAAAATTGTACACCATGACCAAGTCAGTTTCATCCCAGGAAAGCAAAGCTGATTCAATATGTGCAAATCAATACGTTATTCACCACATAAATAGACTAAGAACAAAAATCACATGATCGTATCAATAGATGCTGAAAAGCATTTGACAAAATCTAACACCCATTCATGGTAAAAAAAATTGCAGAAAATCAAATAGAAGGGAAAAAATCTCCACATCATTAAGGCAATATACAACAAACTCAAAGCCAAAATCATATTGAATGGGGAAAAACTGCAGGAATTCCCTTTAAAATCAGGAACAAGACAAGGATGCCCACTATCACCACTCCTTTTCAATATATTCCTCAAAACTCTTGCCAGATCAATAAGACAAGAAAAGGATATCAAAGGAATTCAAATAGGAAAAGAAAAATTAAAATTATTTTTATTTGCAGATGACATGATCCTATATCTAGAAGACCCAAAAAAACTCAACCAAAAGACTATTAGAAGTGATTAACAAATTCAGCAAAGTAGTGGGATACAAAATCAACCTAAAAAATCAGTAGCTTTTCTATATGCCAACCATGAATCCACAGAGAAAGAAATACAGAAAACAATTCCATTCACCTCAAAAAAACCTCGAAACCAATAAAATACCTAGGAATAAACTTAACCAAAGAAGTAAAAGACCACTACAATGAAAATTATAAAACACTAAAAAAAGAAATTGAAGATCTTGCAAGATCTCCCTTGCTCTTGTATAAGCAGAATAAATATCATCAAAATGGCCATTCTACCAAAAGTGATCTACAGAATCAATGCAATCCCTATCAAAATACCAATGTTATTCTTCACAGACCTAGAAAAATCAGTCATAAATTTTATCTGTAAAAATAAAAGACCCAGAATTGCTAAAGCAATTCTGAGCAATAAGAACCATGTAGAAAGTATAATAATTCCTGACTTCAAATTATACTAAAGAGCATTAATAACTAAAACAGTCTGGCATTGGCACAAATATAGACACATAGATCAGTGGAATAGAAGATACAGAAACAAATCCGCATGTTTATAGCCAATTGATCTTTGACAAAGGGGCCAAACGCATACACTGGAGAAAAGACAGCCTTTTCAACAAATGGTGTTGGGAAAGCTGGTTATCCATTTGTAGAAAAATGGAACTAAATCCATACCTCTCACCCTGCACAGGAGTCAATTTGAAATGGATCGAAGACCTGGAAGTTAGACCAGAGATGGTGAAGCTACTAGCGGAGAGCATAGATTCAGCACTCCAACATATAGGCACAGGTAGAAACTTCCTCAGCAAGACCTCCAAAACTCAGGAAATGAATTAAGAAGAATTAACAATTGGGATGTCATTAAACTGAGAAGTTACTGCACATCAAAGAAAACCATTAAGAGTCTAAATAGAAAGCCCATGGAATGGAAGATCTTTACCAGCTATCCCTCTGACAGAAGATTAATATCTAGAATATGCAAAGAACTTAAAAGACTTTACACTAGAAAAACAACCTAATCAAGAAATTGGCAACTGAATTCAATAGACACTTCACAAAAGATGAGATACAACTGGCCAATAGATACATGAAAAAATGTTCAACATCATTAGCAATTAGAGAGATGCAAATAAAAACTACATTGAGATTCCATCTAACCCCAATCAGAATGGCAATCATCAAGAAGCCAAATAACAATAAATGTTGGCAAGGATGAGGGGAAATAGGAACTCTTCTACACTGTTGGTGGGATTGCAAACTAGTTTAGCCACTATGGAGATCAGTGTGGAGATTCCTTAGGAAACTGAGAATAGACTCACTATATGATCCAGCTATACCACTCCTGGGTATCTTTCCAAAGATGTTGAAACCAGAGAACTACAGTACAAATCACAATAGCTAAATTATGGAATCAACCCAGATGTCCATCAACAGATGAGTGGATCACAAAACTATGGGAAATATACACAATGGAATTCTACTCAGCAATAAAGAAGAATAAGCTGGGGTGGTGGCACACGCTTGTAATCCCAGCATTTGGGAGGCTGAGATAGGAGGATCCAGGTTCTTGGCCAGCCTCAGCTACCTAGTGAGGCCCTCCGCAACTTAGTGAGACCCTGTTTCAAAATAAAGAATAAAAAATAGGGCTGGGGGTATAGAGCTCGGAGATAGAATGCCCCTGAGTTCAATCCCCAGTACCGCAAAAAAAAAAAAAAAAAAAAAGAATAAAATAATGTCATAATGTCATTTGCAAGAAAATGGAAGGACCTGGAGAACATTATGTTAAGTGAGATTAGCCTATCACAGAAAGTGAAGGGACATAGGTTTTCTTTAATATGTGCAAGCTAGGGAGTAACTGGGATACCAGAAGGACTCCGAATTACAGAGGAGAAACCAGTGGAGCCAGGGAAGTGGTCCAAGGGAAGGGGAGGGGGAGACTGAGGTCCATTATTGGAAATACTACCATTGACTGCACATATGTGAAAATCCCAACATCAGTCTCAGTCCTCTTATGGGAAGGGGGAGACAGGGAGGCAAGGGGGGTGCACAAAGTGCTGTTTGCATGTATATCAATGTCACCATGAATTACATTATGATATAATATGATAATGCACCAATAAAACCCCTTAAAAAAGAAAAGAAAACCAAGGGCCAGTTGTTTTCTCTCTTATGTAGAAAACTGAGAGAAGAAAAAAGGGACCTTAAGGAGAGATAGCAGGAGAGTAATAGAAGGAATTTGGGGGAGGGAGGAGGGAAGAAGAGAAAAGAGGCTTAAGGAAGGAAACAGACCAAATAATGTCATGTCATGTTTGTGTATGACTGCCAGTACCAACTGCACTGGCATGTGTTCATTAGCCTAAGGAGGAGGGGGGGGAGTGGCGGATGTGTTGTGCATATATGAATGTGTGCATATTTGGATCTCACTATGATGTACCACTATAATGCACCAATAATTTTTTTTCTTTAAAAAGAACTTTCTAAATATATACTAATTTAATTTTCACACAAACCCTATGTGCAATAATATGTAGTAATACCATTAATATTATCATTTTTCAAATGAAGTGTAGAGAGGCAAAATTTTCCTTCTACCTTCATACAAGTATTTGGTTATGGCTAACAATTAAACTGGCAAAGATCTGCAAGAGAAATAAATTTATCCAACACAAGTTTTGTTAGTCAAGAGCTTTCATAAGGAAGTGAAGACCCAAAGATGCAGTTAGAGTTGCAAATGGTGAGAATGTGAAAAGGCAAAAGGTTTAGCTGGGTTAGGATAAACTAGTGGAGAACTGAGTAATTGGTGGAGAACGGTTTAGTTTATCAAGGTTTATTTGTACAAATTTACCTCAGGCTCAATTTTTTATGCTTGATGATAAGAATGATACTTTTCTTCTGGTAGAGGGAGGACATCTTTCAAATAGGAATTTCATTATCTGCTTTAAAAAAAATAGGAAGCTCAGAATGTGTTTCTTGCTTTTGCTGTCTTGAAAGTGCCTTTAATTTGATGTAGTTAATATGCCCAGTCAGCATATTTTGGGGTGGCATGTTTTGAATCCCTTTAAAAGAAATCACAGGATTTTTATTGAAGATGGTGACTAAGACAAACACTTCTTCTCAGGCACTGTAAAGCTCAAATCAAAACTGCCATAAAAGCAGCTTCTTGATGGAAGAAAAAAAAAGCAAAAAAGTGAACAAAGTAACTAAAATTGAAACACAGCTGAATAAAACCCAGAAAGCAGACCAAAGAGAGCAAAGGAGCCCACATTTGTGGCAGCCATCCATCCAGAGAGGGGTCTACTAGCACTGAGACATCTAACAACCTCCTGCATACCCATCGACCAGAGGTAGAGTAAGTGACTACAGAACTGCACACCCTAATCAGGCAACATATCCCCACACAATTGATAGTGACCAGAATGCCTGGGATGACCAGCTTAAGCCTGAGGTGGGGACAACCCAGTTCACCTCTCCCTCCAGAGCCAGAGCAGCACTCAATAGTAAGTTAACTGCATGGCCACAGGGGCCCCTGTGCCAAAAGATAAACACAGTTGTTTACCCTTCTAGTGGTTGGATAGGAACAGAAGTGCAGGAAGGACCCAGAGCACACAGGGTATAGAGACCTTACAGGCCTCATGGGAAATGCCCCACATTTAGACTGCACACCTGCCACCAGCAAAGGCGCAGAGAGAGAGACAGAGACAGAGACAGATAGACAGAGATGCAGACAGGGCCTGTGGAAAGCATGGAGCCTCGGGCTTACTCTGGGACCAGATCCAGTGACACCCGCTGCCTACATAGAGAAAGAGCGGCACAGGGTTAGGACCTGTGTAGATCTCAGAGACACAAGCTTGAAGCAGGAGAGGTGCCAGTGGAAGTCCGTGCCCGCACTGATGGAGAGAGCAAATAAGAATGCCTGAAACATGCTCAAAAATCTGATATAGTGAGTAGACATTTAAAAGCTGAAAATATCCATGCAGGTCCAAGAGGACTGCAGAGGCCAAGTTGGCTCTGTGCTTATATACTTGCAGGGTTTGTTTGTTTGTTTGTTTCTGTTTTGTTTTAACTCTGTATTTATCTTGTATTGCTTTGTTTTATTTATGTTTGTTTGTTTGTTTAGATGGTTGGTTTGTTGCTTTGTTATTTTTTGCTCAGTTGTCAATTCTCTTCCTCTCTCCTTTTCAAGCTTCCCTCCTATCTGTATTCTTCTCAACACTTTTTTTCTCTTTCCTTTTTCCCTTGTCTCATATCAAGATCATTTCATACCACCACACCTAAATACTCTACATTGACTAACAGAATCCCCCCATATATCCACTATCTCTAATCTCTACCATATATCACCTTAACACACTCAAACTCTTGTTCCACTGGGTCATACCTTCTACTTTACCCTATTCTTGCATTCATCACTGCGGTTTCTCCCGCCTCACCCAACCTTCAACACTGAACACAACCTGCCCTTGAATATACCAGCAGACACTTCTAAACCCCTACTGCAGAGATTGGGCCAGAGAGGTGAAACACCGGAAAGAACTGCCAAACACCAAGGATAATCTCACCTCTGCTGATAGAAGGAACATACTACATCGAGGCCTAAAAACACAGAGACCACAAACTGTCCTACTTACACCTCCGAAATGAATCTCCATAACAGAAGCAACAAACAGACCCTAGAAGTCAACACATGAAACCCACCAATGACACCATTACAGTGGGCAGAAGAAGCCCTAGAGTAATCGCAACTCAGTAGAAGAAGATACTATTCACAGAGAGAAAATCGAAGTAAGAAACCTATAAATTGAGAGCTTGAAAAAGCAGCAAAGATATAAACTTAAGAACGGTGAAATCATGGAAAGGAAAAATAGCAAAGAAAAAATGAGCTAACACAATCCTATAATAACAGGACTCACCAACACAGAATGGCAGATATTACCAGAAGAACAATTCAGATCTTTAATAGTAGGATTGATACAAGATTTCCAACAAGAATGCAGGGAGAGCTGGAAAGAAATAGAGAAACAAATAAAAAAAGAATCTGACACCCTGAATAGGAATCAAAGAGAAGCCTTGAAGGAAGTGAAAGATGCAATAATTAAAGTGAAGGCATCAACAAACTATAAACAGTAGATTAGACCACGTAGAAACTAGATTATCACTCTTAGAAGATGACCATTCCCAAAATGAATGCATAATACATAATTTAGAAAAAAAAATGTTGACAGTATGAATTGGACATTGATGAGATCTGAGCCAATTTTAAAAGAGCTAACCTAAGATTAATAGGCATAGAAGAGGGATTAGAAGTTGAAACTAATGTAATAAACCATGTTTTCAAGGAAGTAATATCAGAATTTTCCAAACACAAAAAGAGAAGTTGACACACAGAGGAAACATAAAACCTCCTCTAGAAAAGACCGAAGAAGAGGTTCACCATGCCACAAAATAATCAAATTGACTAATGTAGAGGCCAATGAGAAAATCTTAAAGGCAACAAAAGTAAAAGGCCAAGTGACATTTAGAGGCAAACCAATTAGAATCACTCCAGACCTCCCAAACCAAGTCATGAAAGCCAGGAGAGCCTGCAGCAATATATTCCAAACTCTGAAAGAAAATAACTTACAGCCAAGATTCTCCTACCCAGCTAAATTATCTTTCAAAATTGATGGGGAAATAAAAACTGAAAGAGTTTATGTCCTCCAAACCAGCACTAGAGAAAATACTCAGAGATTAACTACAAAGAACTAACAAGTAAACTTCAGAACCAGAGAAACAATAATTTCCAGGAAGCAAACAACTAAGCAAAGAAGAACATACACTACCTCAAAAATTAAAACTCAAAATGTTAGGAATTAAAAATCATCTCTCAATAATCACACTGAATATAAATGGCCTTAACTCCCCAATAAAAAGACACAATATGGCAAAATGGACTAAAACCCATAATCCATCTATGTGTGGCCTACAAGAAACAAAGATTCCCACAAACTAAAGGTGAAGGGTTTGAGTAAGTTAATCCATGAACTTGAAGATAAGCGAGAGTAGCAAATATATCAGAAAAATTAGACTTCAAGCCTAAGCTTATCAGAAAAGACAAAGCAGGTCATTTTTTACTAGTAAAAGGAACAATTCAGCAGGAGCAAATAACAGTAGTCAACATTTATGCCCCAAATATAGGTGCAGCCACTTTCATCAAACAAACCCTTTGTGATGTAAAGACACACATAGATCCCAATTCAATAATACTGAGAGACTTCAATACTCCTCTCATATCACTAGACCAATCTTCTAGACAAAAGGTCAGTAAAGATGTCTCAGACCTAAAGAATACCATAAACCAAATGGACTTATTAGACATATACAGAATATATTTCACCCAACTACAGCTGAATTCACGTTTTTCTCAGCTGCCCATGGAACCTTCTCCAAAATAGACCACATTCAGGGCCACAAAGTGAGCACTTACAAATTCAAAAAATGTAACATAATTCCTTGCATCTTTTCAGACCACAGTGGAATGAAACTATAAATCAACTATAAGAAGATCCAGAGTAACCATGTAAACACATGTAGACTGAACACCACACTGCTGAATGAGGAAGGCATCATAGAAGTAAAGGGAGAAATTAAAAAATCCCTAGAAACCAGCAAAAACAGAGGCACAGCATATTAAAACCTATGGGACACTAAGGGCAATACTAAGGGGAAAATTTATAGCACTGAGTGCCCACATAAGAAGAACAGAAAGATCACCAAATAAATAACCTGGTGACACAGCTCAAAGCCCTTGAAAAACAAGAAGAGTCTAACCCCAAAGCCAGTAGAAGATAGGAAATTATTAAAATCAGCAGAAATTAATGAGGTAGAGAATAAAAAAATACAGAAAATCACCAAAACTAAAAGCTGGTTTCTTGAAGAAAAAAAAAAAATAAGACAGATAAACCACTAGCCAACCTAACCAAAAGAAAGAGAATCAACCCAAATTATCAAAGTAAGAAATGAAAAAGGGGATATTACCACCAACAGTGTGGAAATCCAGAGGATCATCAGAAACTAAGTGAGATTAGTCAATCATGAAAACTAAAAAAATCGTATGCTCTCCCTAATATGAGAAAGCTAGGGAGAAAGTGGGACATAAGAGGTACTCTAGATGAAGAAGGAGAAACTTTAGATGAGCAAAGAAGGTAACTTAACTGAAAGTGATCGGGAAGAGGGGAAGAAAACACCCTAATGCAGATGATGTGCTTTCACAATTATATCAAACTCAGTCACTAAACTGGACTTGAGAAGGAGGGAGGGGAAGGGAGTAGGGTGGGAATTGAGGAAGTGTTAAATGAGAAATGTGTGCATGTATGCCTTTACCATCTTATACCTAACAAAGATATATGATTGCAATGCAGCAGTAAAAAATAAAAGTAAAAAATGAAATTACAGAGTGCAAATAACTTGCTCAAAGATACACAGTGAATGATTGATATTTGAACTCCAATAGCCTGACCTTAGTATCTATACTAATAACAAGTAATCTGCCCAGCCTCTAAATAATGTTTCCCTATATTGAAAGCATTAAAAATTCCACTGCTTGGCATGGTGGTGCACACTTGTAATCCCAGTACTGGGGAGGTGGAGGCCCTCTGCAACTTAGACTCTGTTTCAAAATAAAGAATGAAAAATAGGACTGGGGGTGTAGTTTGGATATAGATTGCCTGTGCCAAACAACAACAAAAGTCCCACTGAGTGCTTCCAGGTATGAAGGGGAAAATACACACCTATCATCCTTACAAATTGCAAACCAGACATGGTGCCACACATCTATAATCTCACTACTTGGGAGGCCGAGAAAAGAAGATTGCAGGTCTGAGGACAGCTTAGGCAATTTAGGGAGACCCTCAGCAACTCAGCAAGACCGTGTTTCAAAATAAAAAATAAAAAGGTCTGTTTCATCATTTTTTTTTCTATTTCAACTGTAGGTTTTTTGTTTTACTTCTAATATCCAATAAGGTGTGTGTAGGATACTGAGGATTGAACCCAGGAACATTCTACCTGTGAGGTATGTCTCTAGCCCTTTTTATTTTTAAACAAGATCTCACTAAGTTTCTGAGACTGGCCTCAAATCTTAGATCCTCCTGTCTCAGCCTCTCAAGTATTGGGATTACAAGCATGTACCACTGTATCTGGCTCTGTTTTATTTTTTGTTTTGGAATAGGGTCTCTTGAAGTTACCACATGCTGCTTGGCCCTCATACCTGTGATCCTTCTGTCTCAGTCTGTCAAGTACTGGGATTATAGGCATGTGCCACCCCTCACAATTCTCTTTTTATGATCTGTTATTCTTGCCTCATATCAGAAATAACTTCTATATCTTTGAGGATATTTGTCAAGCTTATTTTAAATTCTTGGTGTATTGTTTCTAATAATTCTCCTTCACATACTATATGCTAAAAATTATAGTTTAAGGTACATCATGCTCCTCTAAGGGGATCAGCAACCTCATGTGAACAAAAGGTTAAGACCAGGATCTGTCTTGTGTGCCTTCCAGTGAATGTAAGAGGAAAATTGAGGCTCAGGCTGGAGAACTTCATACATCACAAAACCAGTTTCAAATGTCACCAGTTGCTGTCACTCTACTAGGCCAGTCCTCTAGTTAAGAACCAACTCCCCACTGCCCCCCCCACACACACACACTTAAACTGTATGAAAAGAGGTATCAGTGAGAAAAGACACTATCTTGGTGTCTTAACTCCACCAGCACTGACAGTTGCCAGGGAAATGTTGGAGGAGGAGATGCCGAAGGTGGCAGCAGGTGCCTATTTTCTTTAGTTCCTTATCCTGGAGGTACTTTTGTGCTATTCCAATGTTACTATGTTAACAACAGAGTTAAGCATTTAATGCCAGTTTTCTGTGCCCTTGGGGCAAGTAATGATCTTGCCAAGGTAATGTGAGGAAAAGTCAAGAGCTAATTTTAGAAGGTCTCTTTCATTGGGTAAAATGGCATATGTGTGTAATCCTAGCACTTGGTAGTCTAAGACAGGAGGATTACAGGTTTGAGGCAACCCTCAGCAATTTAGCAAGACCCTCATTAGCTTAGTAAGACTGTTTCAAAATAGAAAATAAAAAAGACTAGGAGTGTAGCTCAGAGGTAGAATGGCCCTGCGTTCCATTCCCTGTAAAAAAATTAAAAAACACCTTTATCTCTTGGCTACATCTGAACCTTCCTCCCCTCCAGTCCAAGCTGCCACTCACCATTCCAGTTCTCTAAAGCCTTTGGGGTTCTCACAGGTTTTTGATAGGTCCTTAGATTCATGATTCCTTCTCTCCAGAATACAAAAGAGCTGACCCCTTCCTAACTTTGAAGACACTCCATAAAGTGACCCCAGAATCCTAGAGACATTGTCCTAATCCTCAAAATTCTGAAAGTAGCTGGACATGATGGCACATGCCTGTAATTCCAGTACATGAGAGGCTGAGACAGGATCATCAACCTGCTTCAGAACAGTAGCCTCAGCAAGTAGTGAGACCCTGCTTCGAAAGAAAAAAAAAATATATGGTTAGGGATGTAACTTGGAGATAGAATACCCCTGGATTCAATCCCCAGTACCACCAAAAAAATTTTTTTAAGCAAATTATCATTATCCTCATTCTAGAGAAGAGGAAATTGAATCTCAGTAAAGTATTTTTTCTAAAGTCATATAGGTAGGAAATGTGGTAGAGCCAGAATTTGAAAGCATGTCTATCTTACATCAAAACTCATGCTTTGGAAGTGCCATAACCTTAAATTTAGAGTTGCTTCATTTTATACAAGAAGTTATCAAACTATGTGTCAAAAAACACTCAAGTTCTGTGAGCTGAAACATGGTATTTAACCAGTAAATGGTAGTCTTTTTCCAATTTTCAGGAAAAAAAATTATAGATAGAATTTTCTCAATGTTTTAGGTATTAAATCTTTGGTACCTGCTGTTCTTTGTGTGCCAGCAAGTCCTAAAAGAAAGATAATGATTTAAAATGAGGTTTGAGTAGCTGATCTCAATTAGAAATCAAGAAAATATTATCAGTTAACTTTTTTTGTTTTTTGATAATTGGGGAAGGATTTCCACTTTATATCATGTGATGTATAAATAGTTGAATATTCATCATTCCTGCTAGTAGAATTAATTCACATCAATATTTGAATATCAAACTGAATTTATAAATAGCTAATACTTACAAAGTTCCTAATATATTATCCTTTCGTATGTATTCCCCCATTTTAAAGGTGTGATTTTTAACATTAAATTTTATTTTAATGATTAATATATGCATATAGTACAAAATTCAAATGATACCAAAGGATGTACAATGAAAAATGAATCCACCTCTCTCCACTTCCATTTTCCAGTCACCCAGTTCTCTCCCCTATAATAGCCACTCTTACATTTTCTTATATATCATTCCATAGATTTACTAGGTATACATAAACTCTTATGTCCATATTTTTAAAGGAGATTTTTAAAAATATCTTTGACAGAATTATTTCATTAAGCTTGTGTGACTATCAGCTATAGTTGGAAATTGTTCTGATTCCTTAAATAGTTTTGCATGCTAAAAGTAAAACTAAAGTTAACTTTTAAAATTATTAAAACTGTTAGACATATGTGAAGTAGAGAGACCAATATAATGAATACCTATATCACCCAGATTGAAAGATATTTAAAAACGGTTTTCTAAAGATATTTAAAAATGATTTTACAACTGTTAAGAAACTATCATTGGATGAAATGGAAACAATTATATGTTCAAATACAACTGCAACAACCCCAGGATTTTCCAATTCATTCCATATTTTTGGCTGGGAGCAACTTGAGCTTAGAATTCCTTGTCCATCACTTTTTAACCATTTACCTACAAGTACAGATTGAGCAAAAAATTTCGCATGCCTTTTCTAGAAGTAGAAAATTATTTTCTTTGTTAATTGGTGCATTGTAACCATACATCTTTGTTAGGTACAAGCTGATAAAGGCATATATGCACACATTTTTCATTTAACCCCTTCCCCAGTTCCCACCCCACTTCCTCACCCTCCCTCCTTCTCAAGTTCAGTTTAGTGATTGACTTTGATATATTTGTGAAAGTACATCATGTGCATTAGGGTGCCCCCCCCCAGTCCATCACCTTCAGTTAATCATCTGGAGTCCCTCTTATGCCCCATCTTCTCCCTAGCATCCACATATTAGGGAGAACATATGCTTTTTTTTCTCTTTGTGACTGATTAATCTCACTTAACATAATGTTTTCCAGTTGCATCCATTTCCCTGCAAATAACATGATTTTGTTTTTCTTTAT
Organism: Graphiurus murinus; assembly: GCA_004027655.1. Classification (NCBI taxonomy): domain Eukaryota; kingdom Metazoa; phylum Chordata; class Mammalia; order Rodentia; family Gliridae; genus Graphiurus; species Graphiurus murinus. The sequence goes on from PVLC010004240.1 coordinate 26,974, forward strand.
GGCTGAGTAAAATTCCATTGTGTACATATCCCATAGTTTTGTAATCCATTCATATGTTGATGCACATCATGGCTGGTTTCATAGTTTGGCAATTGAGAATTGTGCAGCTATAAATATAGATACACATGCATTGGTTTGATAGTTTGGTTTCCATTCTTTTGGGTAGATACCCAGAAGTGGTATTGCTGGATCATATGGTAGGTTCATTTCCATTCATCTGAGGAGCCTCCATACTGTTTTCCAAAGTGGTTGCACTAGTTTGCAATCCCACCAACAATGTATTAGGGTTCCCATGTCTCCAAACCCTGGCCAGCATTTATTATTATTTTTTTTTTATGATTGCCATTCTGATTGGAGTTAGGTGAAATCTCAAGGTAGTTTTGATTTGCACCTCTTTCTCTGATTGCTAATGATGTTGAGCATTTCCTCATACATTTATTGGCCATTTGTATTTCTTCTTTTGTGAGGTGTCTATTTAGATCCTTTGCCCATTTTTGATTGGATTATTTGTTTTCTTAGCTATGATTTTCTTCGGTTCTCTGTATATTCTACATATTAGTCCTCTATCAGAAGAGTAGCTGGCAAAAATTTTCACCCACTATGTGGGCTCTTTTGAGGCTCTTCATAGTTTCCTTTGCTGCACAGAAGCTCATCAGTTTAATGCAATCCCATGTATTGATCTTGCTTTGAGTTGCTTGTGCTTTTGAGGTCTTGTTGAGAATGTTTTTACCTGTGCCTATGTGTTGACATGTTGGACCTATGCCCTCGTCAAGTAGCTGCAAGGTCTCTGGCCTGACTTCCACATCTTTGATCCACCTTGAGTTGACTCTTGTGCAGGGTGAAAAGGAGGGGTTTATTTCCATTTTCCTGCATATGGTTAACCAGTTTTGCCAACACCATTTGTTAAAGAGCCTATCTTTTCTCCAGTGTATATTTTTGGTTCCTTTGTAAAAAATCGGTTGACTGTAAGCACGTGGGTCTGTTTCTGAATCTTCTATTCTGCTCCATTGGTCTATGTGTCTGTTTTTGTGCCAATACCATGCTGTTTTTATTACTGTGGCTTTGTAGTAGAGTTTGAAGTCAGGTATTGTGATGCCTCCTGCATGGTTCTTGTTACTAAGAACTACTTTGGCTATTCTGGGCTTTTTGTTGTTCCAGATGAATTTAAGGACTAATTTTTCTGTCTGTGAGGAGTGGCCTTGGTAATTTCATGGGTATAGCATTGAATCTGTAGACCACTTTTGGGAGGATGGCCATTTTGATGATATTTATTCTGCCTATCCAAGAGCATGGAAAGCCCTTTCCATCTTCTAAGGTCTTCATCAAATTTTTTTCAACTTTTTATACTTTTCCTTATAGAGGTCTTTTACCTCTTTAGTTAGGTTTATCCCTAAGTATTTTATTTTTCAGGGTGCTATTGTGAGTGGAATTGTTTCCTGGATTTCTTTTTCAGTGGATTTATGGTTGGCATACAGGAAAGCTTCTGATTTTTTAAGATTGATTTTGTATCCAGACACTTTGATGAATTTGTTGATCAGTTCTGTAAGTTTTTTGGTTGAGTTTGTTGGGTCTTCTAAGTATAGTATCCTGTCATCTGCAAAAAGGGATAGTTTTAGTTCTTCTTTCCCAATTTTTACCCCTTTGATTTCCTTCTCTTGGCTTATTGCTCTGGCTAGAGTCTCAACTACTATATTGAATAGAAGAGGTGATAATGGACATCCTTGTCTTGTTCCTGTTTTTAGTGGAAACTCTTGCAGTTTTTCTCCATTTAATATGATGTTGGCTGTGGGCCTACTGTATATTGCCTCTATGCTGTTGAGGTATGTTCCTTCTATTCCAATTCTGCAGTGCTTTTAGCATGAATGGGTGTTGAATCTTGTCAAATGCTTTTTCAGCATCAATTGAGATGATCATGTGATTTTTGTGTTTGGTTCTGTTTATGTGGTGAATTACATGGATTGTTTTTCATATGTTGAATGAACCTTGCATCCCTGGGATGAACCCAACTTGGTCATGGTGAATAATTTTTTTGATGTGGTTTTGGATGCACATTGTGAGTATTTTGTTTAGCAGTTTTGCATCTAAGTTCATCAATAGTATAGGCCTATAGTTTTCTTTTCTTGAGCTGTCTTTATTTGGCTTTGGTATTAATGTGATGTTGGCTTCATAAAATGTGTTTGGGAGGGTACCATTTCTTTCTATTTCACGGAATAGTTTGAGGAGTATTTGGATTAGCTCTTCTATAAATGTTGTCTAAAATTCACTTGGAAAACCATCTGGCCCTGGGCTTTTGTTTGATGGTAAACTCTTTATTGCTGTTTTTATTTCTTTAATTGTTTTTGGTCTATTTAAGTTTTCTATATCTTTTTGACTCAAATTAAGAAGGTTATATGTGTCTAGAAATTTGTGAATTTCTTCTATATTTTCCAGTTTGTTAGAGTATAGTTTTTCAAAATAGTTTCTGACGATTCTCCGTATTTCTATACTGTCAGTGGTAATATCACCTTTTTCATCTCTTATTTTGGTAATTTGGGTTGATTATCTCTTTCTTTTTGGTTAGGTTGGCCAATGATTTATATATCTTGTTTATTTTTTCAAGAAACCAGCTTTTGGTTTTCTTGATTTTCTGTATTTTTTTTTATTCTCTACTTCATTAGTTTCTGCTCTGATTTTCATAATTTCCTGTCTTCTACTAGCTTTGGGGTTAGACTGTTCTTGTTTTTCAAGGGCTTTTAGCTGTGTCATTAGGTTATCTATTTGATTATTTTCTGTTCTTCTTATGTGGGCACTCAGTGCTATAAATTTTCCTCTTAGTACTGCCTTCAAAGTGTCCCAAAGGTTTTGATATGTTATCTGTCTGTTTTCATTGGTTTCTAGGAATTTTTTAATTTCTCCCCTTATTTCTTCTATGATGCCTTCCTCATTCAGCAGTGTGGTGTTCATTCTCCATGTGTTTACATGGTTACTCTGGATCTTAGAGTTGATTTCTAGTTTCACTCCATTGTGGTCTGAAAAGATGCAGAGAATTATGTTACATTTTTTTAATTTGCCAGTGCTCACTTTGTGGACCAGAATGTGGTCTATTTTGGGGAAGGTTCCATGTGCAGCTGACATAAATGTGAATTCAGCTGTTGTTGAGTGAAAGAGTCTATATGTGTCTAATAGGTCCATTTGGTTTATGGTATTCTTTAGGTCTGAGGCATCTTTACTGACCTTTTGTTTAGAAGATCATTCTAGTACTGTGAGAGGAGTATTGAAGTCTCCCAATATTAGAGTATTGGGATCTATGTGTCTTTATATCATGCAGAGTTTGTTTTATGAAAGTGGCTGCACCTATGTTTGGGGCATAGATATTGATAATTGTTATTTCCTCTTGCTGAATTGTTCCTTTTATAGTAAAAAAATGACCTGGTTTGTCTTTTCTGATAAGCTTAGGTTTGAAGTCTTAGTTATCTGATATCATGGTTGCTACTCAAGCTTGTCTTTGAGTTCCATTAGCATGAATTACCTTACTCCAGCCCTTCACCTTTAATTTGTGGGAATCTTTGCTTGTAAATTGTGTTTCTTGCAGGCAGCATATAGATGGATTCTGGGTTTTAATCCATTTTGCCACCTTGTGCCTTTTTATTGGGGAGTTGATACCATTATATTCAGTGTGATTATTGAGAGATGATTTTTAATTCCTAACATTTTGAATTTTGACTTGGGTTTTTGGTGGTATGTATTCTTCTTTGCTTAGTTGTTTGCTTCCTGAAAATTATTGTTTCTCTGATTCTGACTTTTACATGTTAGTTCTTCTTTGTAGTTAATCTCTTTGAATATTTTCTCTAGTGCTGATTTGGAAGACATAAATTCCTTCACTTTCTGTTTGTCATGGAAGGTTTTTATTTCCCCGTCAATTTTGAGAGAGAGTTTTGCTGGGTAGAAGAATCTTAGCTGCAAGTTTTTTTCTTTCAGAGTTTGGAATATGTTACTCCAGCCCCTCCTGTCTTTCATGACTTGATTTGGGAGGTCTGGAGTGATTCTAATTGGTTTGCCTCTAAATGTCACGTGGCCTTTTACTTTTGTTGCCTTTAGAATTCTCTCCTAAGCCTCTACATTAGTCAACTTGATTATTTTGTGGCATGGTGAACCTCTTCTTTGGTCTTGTCTCAAGGGAGTTCTATATGTTTCCTGTACCTGTGTGTCAACTTCTCTATGTTTGGAAAAATCTCTGATATTACTTTTTTGAAAAGATTGTTTATTCCATTAGTTTCAACTTGTAATCCCTCTTCTATGCCTATTTTTCTTAGGTTAGCTCTTATAAATTGGCTCAGATCTTTTCGATTTCCAATTCATTGTCCAATTTTTTTTTCTAAATTAGGTATATGGATTCATTTTTGGAATGTTCATCTTCTAAGAGTGATATTCTATTTTCCACGTGGTCTAATCTACTGTTTATAGTTTGCATTGGTGACTTCACTTCAGTTATTGCATCTTTCACTTCCTTCAGTGCTTCTCTTTGGTTCCTATTCAGAGTGTCAGGTTCTTTGTTTATTTGTTCCTTTATTTCTTTCCAACTCTCCCTGCATTCTTTCTGAAAATCTTGTATTGATTCTAGTATTAAAGATATGAATTGTTCTTCTGGTAATCTCTGCCATTCTGGGTTGGTGAGATCTGTTATTGAGGGGTTGTGGTAGCTCATTGTTTCTTTGCTATTCTTCCTTCCCATGGTTTCCCTGTCCTTAAATTTATATGTTTGCTGCTCTTGCAAGCTTTCTCGTCCAATCTCTGCAGTGGGGATTTAGAGGTGTCTGCTGGTATATACAGGGACAGGTTGTGTTCAGTGGTATAGGTTGAGTGAGAAGTCAGAGTGATGAATGCAAGAATAGGGTAAAGTAGAGGGTATGGTCCAGTGGAATTAGAGGTTGAATGTGTTGAGATGATATATGTTAAAGATTAGAGATAGTGGATATGTGGGGGGATTCTGGTAGTAAATGTAGAGTTTTAAGTGTGGTAGTATGAGATGGTCTTGATATGAGACAGGGAAAGAAGGAAAAAGAAAAGTGTTGAAGAATAGATATGGGAGAGAGGAAGGGAAGCTTGTAAAAGGGATAAGGATGGGAGTCAAAAAACTGAGCCAAAAATAACAAGGCAACCAATCATCCAAACAAACATAGACAAATCAAGGCAATGCAAAATGAAAACAGAGTAAAAACAAATAAAACAGAACACACACACACACACACACACACACACACACACACACACACACACACACACAAAACCCTGCTAGTTTGTAAGTACAGAGTTGAGTTGGCCTCTGCAGCCCTTTTAGATCTGCATGGATATTTTCAGCTTTTAAATATCTACTCACTCTATTAGATATTCTAGCATGTCTCTGGCATTCTTATTTGCTCTCTCTGTCAAAAGTTCTGCTGATGCCTCTCCTGCTGCAAGCTTTGTCTTTGAGCTCTCCACAGGACCTGTCTGTGTCCCTCTCTCTCTCTCTCTCTGCCTTTGCTGGTGGTGGGAGTGCAGTCTAAATACCGGGCATTTTCCAGTGTGCTTGGAAGGTCTCTATAACCTGTGTGCACTGGGTTCTTCCCGCATTTCTGTTCCTATCTAATCGCTATAAGGGTGGGTGACTGAGTCTGTCCTTTGTATAGGGGCCCCCACACCCCAGGGTTATAATTTAACTTACAGATTCCTGCTTCTCTGGCTCTGGTGGGAGGGATGTGATGGGTGTCCTCGCCACAGGCTTAAGATGGTTGTCCCAGGTCTTCTTGATTGCTGTTGATCCTGCCAGGATATGCCGCCTGATTATGGTGTGGAGTTCCGTAGTTGCTTACTCCACTTCTGGTTGCTGGGTGCTCAGGAGGTCATTGAAGCTCTGGGCGGCTGGCAAAATGGTGGCTGCTGGCTCACGGCAAGCATTGGCTCCTTTGTTCTCCCTGGATTCTGTTCAGCTGCTTTTGTTGCTTTGTTCACTTTTTTGCTGCCTTGCTTTTCTGTCCTTCTGTCAGGAAGCTGCTTTTGCAGCAGTTTTGATTCAAGCTCTGCAGTGCAGTTGATCGATGCTCCGCTTCCGCTCTGGAGGGATAAGTGAGCTGGGGTGGTCCCACAGGGGCTTCCACTGGTCCTCCCACGCGTTCTGGTCACTGTGGAAGGTATGGGGATCCATCGCCTGGTTAGGATGTGGAGTTCTGGAGTCACTTGCTCCACGCCTGGTCGCTGCATCCGCAGCAGTGTTAGTAGACACCCGTGTGGGGCTGCAGCTTAATGGCTGCCGCAGCTCTGCTCAGACAGGCTCCTTTGCTCTCCCTGGTTGGATTTCTGGGGTCTCTTCAGCTATATTTCAACTCTTGTTGCTTTGTTTGCTTTTTTGATGCTTTTTATCTTCTGTCAAGAAGCTGCTTTTATGGCAGATTTGATTGGAGCTCTCAGTGCCTGAGGAGAGGTGTTTCACTCAGACGCTATCTTGGGCAAAGCCTAGAAAATTATTTGACAAATAAATTATATTTACATTTTCCCTAAACCTTATTGATATCCATATAAAAAGCATATCAAATAGAGTTTAAGGCCAATAGTTATTAATATCATTATACTAATATTGATTTTAGTTTTAAAAATTAATGACAACTAATTTACTTGTTTTGATTTGGTGCTTTTCAACGAGAGAGAATGGTAAATACATTATTTCATTATGTAGATGTGGGTGAGTAACACTACATACTTAAAGAATTTCATTTTGTGGGCTTTTTTTTATAAAGCATAAGTATTATGAATACTGATATTTCCATAGCAAATCTAATTATTATCCTCACTTCACAAAAATCTCTCTCTCTTTTCCTTTTATTCTTAGTCCCACTTACGTCTCTGGATGTATCAGTAGAACGACAAAGCAAGTTTACAGAATGCATCTCTTTTATACATCAATATGATGCCAGGAAGACTCCCAATGAGCCCATCCGGGGAAAGGTGAGAGAGTTCTTAGAATTAATTATTTAACACTTTAGGACAGAACAGATTTATCGTAGAACTTTAAGATTTTTTAAGTCATAATCACCTTTCTAGAAGTTTAAGCCACTGTTATTAATAGGATAGAATCTCAGGCACATACCTTAGTAAAAATCAAGGAATGATATGATAATTTTGAACCACAGTTTGGGAATTGGGTTTATTCAAATTATTGAAATCATTTCCTTAAGATAATACCAAAAGCTTTTTAATCAAGTTTTTTATATCCTTAATGTGTGTGGGGGGGTGGAGGGGCCAGGGTGGGTGCTTACAAGGTTTATAAAGCCAAATAGAAATATAATCGTTTTTGTTTTTTTTCAACTACAGATGTTTGCTTTCATATTTCATTACAGCTAAGCCTTCTGTTGGAACAAATAGACATTAGGGATGTAGTCATAAATTCTTAGGTCTAAGAACTGTTTCTATTGTACCCGTAGCAATCTACACAGTAAGAAGTAATATTTGATATCAATAGCCTTGTACTATTCAAATGATAGAAAAATTGAGAAACGGGAGATAGCGAGATGCTTCTTCTTTGACTTTTTACTTTTTTTCATTCCTGTTCATTTTCTCTAGTATACCCTATTTTATAATATGTTCACAAATTCACCAATAATTATTATGGTGATGTCTTTAGTTTTAGACAAGGTGGCAACCAATGAAGAGGCAGAGAAATAATTGCCCGCCCCAACAGAACTTGACCTAACTCACAAACTCAGCTGTATAGTCTGGTAATTCATGTTCCCCTGGTTAATGTCAACTTTGTTTTCCTTTCCAGAGACATGGAGCTTTTGTGCAGAAAGAGATAAAACCAGGGAGTAAACCAATAGTTCCTAAGGGAACAGAGGTATTACTGAATGCTCAAGGGTTATGTTCATCTGAACAATAAAAAAAAACAGAGAAAGGAAATTCAGCGGGAAACAGAATGATCTCACCAGGTCTCTGCCAAAAAAATTCCCAAGAGCTGTTAAAGACTTAAAACTCACTTATCAGAAACAGCCATCATACAGGCAGGCAAGGCATGGCCTAGAAGCTCTGAGAGAAAAGAGAAGATTGCAAGCATCTTTCAAACAACTGCAAGACATGCTCTTCTCACCAGGCACAAAACTTTAAACCTACCAATAAAAAAAACAGGATAAATTACCTTCTTTAGATAAAAATGTAATCCCTGGAATGTAGAGAAATTTCATAATCATCATGAGTCCTTGGTGCTTGCTATATATATATATATACATATATATATATATATCAATAACCTGAGAACATACAGTTTACATAAATAGAAGAAAAGGAAAGAAGAAAAAAATTCACTCAAATTTTTTTATACTTTTATTGATGCATTACAGTCACATCATAATGCAGTTCATAATGATGGTGACATACATGCACACAGAACTTGGTGAGCTTTCCCCCAGCTCCCTCCCTGTTCCCTCTTCCCCACCTTCCCCACACAGGATATTAAGATTGACATTGGTATTCTCCCATATGCACATGATATCAATGGAAGTGATTCCTTCATTGGTCCTCCCTCTCCCCACCCCCTTCCCTCAGACCACTCCGCTCCACTGAGTTTCTTGTCCATTATCTGAAGTCTCTCTGGTATCCCAATTACTCCCTAGCTTCTACATACAAAATAAAACATATGACCCTTCACTTTCTGTTATTGGCTAATCTCACAGCAAAATTTCCTTCAAATCCATCCACTTTCCTGAAAATGACATTATTATTTTGTTCTTGATTGCTGAGTAGAATTCCATTCTGTGTATATACCATAATTTTGTAATCCATTTATCTGTTGATGGATAACCTAGGTTGGTTCCATAATTTGACAAATGTGATTTGAGCTGCTATAAACATGAATATGCAAATGTTACTTAACGAGACCCTGTTTCAAAATGAAAAATAAAAAGGGCTGGAGGTGTGGCTTGGAGGTAAAATGCCTCTGAATTCAAATGCCAGTACAGAAAAAATTCCTAAATTGTTTTCTATTTTACTTAAATCATTTCTAACATTAACTCATCCTTTACTTTTTGGGTGAGTTTGGTTTAGGATTAATTCTACCAGCTATTCTAATTTGGTACATTTAATGTGCCATGATGTATCTACTATAAGAAATGTTATATTGCATACAAGTGAAAGGAGGTGAAATATTCCTCTGCTACAAAGAGTATTTACAAATTTCCATAAGAATATATGAGTTACTCACTATTATCTGCAGCACTGATAAGACTGCAGCTACATCTTTCTCCTCCTTCCACTAGTGAAATTTTAGTAGACTAGAAAATAATAAGTGCCATTAATATACATTTATATGTTGTGGACTTCTGGTCTTACAACATGGCAAATTAAAGCTAATAGTAAACCCCTTCTATTAAAAAGCCTTGAAATGATGGATAAAATAGTTGATCAACAAACTAATATATAGCCAAATTCATAAAACATTTATATTCCAAACTAGGTTAACTTGCTTATTTCTGTATCAATATATATCTTGAAGATCCTTCTTGTCAGTACATACAGAGCTCATCAGTCAAATCATCCTCAGATCTACGTCATTATTTTAATAGCTTTACAGCTTTCCATGGTATAGAGGTACTAATATATAAACAGCAACAAAAAGAATACAAGTTTTGATATGAGGAGGGGTAGGAAAAGGTTGTAAGCCATTTTGGAAAATATCCTAAAGGCTAGGGACTTGAATTCTAATTCACATTTGAACAGAGATGGAAGCTTATGGTCTCCAAAGTAGAAAGAATGGAAACCTTCATAAACATAACTCTCAAATGACTAGCCTATCAAAACAAGGCAGACACTATTCCACTTAGAACCAGCAAGAAAGTTTACCTCTGCCTGGGGCTATAGATAGTAAATAAGCTTTCTATGAGAAAGTAAAACTCTGAGCTTATACCACATTCCAGTTTGGAATATGAATTTACATGTAGGACTTCTCGTGGGACATAAATTTAACATAAAAATCTTCCTAGTAATACCTCTCCTCTGAGTTGCCTGACAAAAGCAAATGCAAAACCCCCTAGAGAGATATTTCTACAGTCCACAGGAAAACTCTCCTAAAGATACAGTCACAAGCAAAAATTACAAATCATACAAAGCAAAGAAGAAAAGCAAATGGAACAAGAGTACAGTGTACAGTGATTAAAACTTCAAAACCAGGCAAAGCAGGATTAAAGTACTTTCAAATTGAAGATTCTTTTTTTTTTTCCTTCTCTGTATTGCTGGAGAGCAATACAGGGCTGCCTGCATGCTAAGCACATGCCCCATGCCAAGCCCAACCCCAAATATTCTTATCTTTGTTCTACTCTAGGAAATGTTTTTATGTTGTTCTTCCTGTTATTTCCATCCCCTCCATTTCCTGTCTTCTCTCCTTTTAGAACAGCCACTAGTTGCATGTTGGAACATTTGGATTCATTTTCTATATCTTTTAACTTTCCTCTCATCATCTTTCTCATGGTGTTTTACTACTAACTAATGTAAAAATTCCCTTGGCACTAACTTTCTGAAAATTTGCTTTTTAGTCATGTCTATTGTTATGACAAACTACCTATTGAAACTTAAAACATGATTTGTTGAGCCCGGTATAGTTTTAATTTCCAAGATTTATGCATGCTTCTTCAATACATAAGACTTTTCCTATGTTACTGATATGATAGCCCCTCTTGCCCCTTTTAGAATATTGTAGTTATTCTTAATTTTGTTTATTCTATTAATTCTGTTCATTTTTGTTGGTTGAGTGTGATGCCTCACAATCTTGGTATTATACATTTTTTTCCAAATGCTTGGTGGTTCTTGGTGTATTCTTCCTTGATTATGAGAAGGAGAATAGGAAGGGATACCTGATTTGTTGTTCCATCTGTAGTTTCCTAATTTTTCAGACTTATACATGACCCAGGGGCCCTTTCACTTCTTCATATTTACTGACTCTAAGCTTGTAGTTCTAGCAGACCTACTTCCACAGCAGTCATCTCTACCTATATGTTTGGCTTTTGTTTCCTTCAGTTTTATTTGTCCCAACACTTTTTCTCTTGTATCTATCAGAATTATTAAAAATATACTCTTTATGACCATATTTCACTGTTTTTCTAATTCTATTAAATGTATATTATCTATATCTACATGAATTTTTATGAGCTTGGAGGCAACAAGCAGCAGATGTACATGATCAGTTTGCCATCTTAGGTCCTCTAATTTTGTTATAAGTAAATTATTTGCTAGCTTAGCACTTTAACCATTAGCTTAGCACTTTTGACCATATTCTCTGTAGTGGACCTCAAGATTGACTGACAAACCTCACTGAGGATTGACACAGTCTTTTTGCTCTAAAGAATATGTTTTAATGAGAGGTGAAGGTCAAAGAGCTCAAGTAGTAGACTACTATCATAGGCTAGATTGGTCCTCAATCTTTTCAAATATGAGGACATCTTTTCTGCACTAAAAAAAGCTCATGGGAGCCGGGCGTGGTGGCGCACGCTTGTAATCCCAGCATTCGGGAGGCTGAGACCGGAGGATCCGGGTTCGCGGCTAGCCTCAGCTACCTAGTGAGGCACTCTGCAACTTAGTGAGACTCGGTTTCAAAATAAAGAATAAAAAATAGGGCTGGGGGTGTAGCTCGGAGGTAGAATGCCCCTGAGTTCAATCCCCAGTACCGCAAAAAAAAAAAAAAGCTCATGGATCCTCACAAAATAGTAACAGAAATTTCAGTGTCCATTGTTTGAGAAAATACACAATAAAAATGCAGTGATTATTTCCAGGTTCAATTCTCTGTATTTTAACTGCAAAGGTGTAGATCTCTAAAATAAATTCCATAGTCTATTAAAGTCTTAACTGCCTGACAGTACAAAGAATACTCTTAAATATCACAAGAATATTTGAATGTTTCTAATGTAATTCCCTCAGCAGGCATTTCATAGAATGATAGCCTTGACCAGGATATAGAATTTTTTTTCAGATTACCCCAAAAACTAAAACCAAAACAAACCCATGTTTTTTCATATAATTTAATATTTTAAAACACTTTGATGAACATATTAATGGTTTTCAACCCCTAACATTGGCATTCATAATAACATAAATTTGTGTAACATGTTTCAAATATTGAAGCATTTTCATATTCATTAACTCATTTGATCTTTACATTAACCCTATGAATCAGGATAAATAATAATGTTTGAATTTTAGAACTAATAGTAGGCTCAGATAACATAGGTGATTTCTTCAACTGTCTAGTTATCAAGAAACAGAGATAGGACCAGAACCTAAGTTTCTCAGTGCCCAGTCCATCAATTTCCAGACTGCAGTCTACAGGAAAATGCTGGCCCATTACAAATGAAAAAAAACAAGGACAGTGTGAGAAGTATCTAAGCAAATAACTTTATCACTTTTTTGAAAGACTGATTTTACTGGTTTGAAGGATTTGTTTGTTTTGATACTGGGGATTGAACCCAGGAACATTCTATCTCAGAGCTATACCACCTATGCTAAGTTGCTAAAGATCTCCCTAAGTTACTGGCTTCAAACCTGTAATCTTCCAGTCTCAGCCTGTCAAGTACTGGAATTATAGGTGTGCCTCACCATATTCAGCTTAATTTGGAAGATTTAAAATGCTCAGACTTCTTATAACTATGATAAGTTGATGTGAGAATAACACAATCATTCTAACACAGATAAATACTGTGTTACACATTTAAAATACACAACTAAGCACTAAAACAAGAAATTAAAATCTTCAGGTGTTAGAAATAGAAAAAACAGAATGATAGCCTTGACCAGGATATAATTTTTTTTTCCAGAAAAAAGCAGTGTTAGTAGACTTGTCATCCACAATAGTAGATGCAAGAATGCAATGGAATAATATATACATGATAAAGGCAATAATGAACACAGAATACATTCAACACATAATTTCATCCTAAATTAAACTATAATTCAATACTGGTGGCAAAATATGGATACTTTCAGACATAAACAGATTAATAATACCAATAACTTATATAATAGAATTGTACAAGACACTATCCTTAGTGCTTTACATATTTTAACTCATAATCCCCCCAAAAAATCTTCTGATGTAAATACTATTAATATTGCCATCTTAGAGATGATAGAACTAAGATACAGGGAAGTTAAATATTTACCAAGGTCATACAGCTAGTACAAGTCCAGACATTTGGCTATAGAGTCCATGATTATTCACTGTGTTATACCATCTCCATGACTAATTGAGTTAACTAACCACAGATCTTTATTGAAGTAACTACTAAAACATGTTATTTATAAGATTGAAGCTGGGCGTGGTGGCACATGCTTGTAATCACAGTACTTAGGAGGCTGAGACAAGGAGGTTCACAGGTTCATGGTCAACCTTAGCGACTTAATGAGGCCCACCACGACTTAGTGAGACCCTATTTCAAAATAAAAATAAAACAGGGCTGGGGTATAGCTCAGAGGTAGAATTCCCCTGGGTTCAAACCCAAGCAACAAAATAAATAAATAAATAAATAAAAGATTGGCATTAAGTCTAGCCAGGCATGATGGCACATGCTTGTAATCCCAGTACTCGGGAGGCTGAAACAGGAGGATCACAGGTTTGAAGACAGCCTCAGCAAGTAGTGAGACTCTTGTCAACCTAGTGAGACCCTGTTTCCAAGAAAGAAATAAAATCGGGCTGGGAGTGTAGCTCAAAGTTAGAATGCCTGAGTTCAATCCCCAGTACCACACACACACACACACACACACACACACACACACACACACACACAGATTGAAATTAAGTCTAGATTTTAAAAAAGTAGGAGATAAGCAGAAAAACAAGGGAAATAAATCAGTAAATCCTTTTTTGGGGGGTGGGGGGCGGTGTTTAAAAGTATGCAGCCACCACACCCAGCTCAGTTAGACATTTGATTAACCTATGTTTTAACTAAAAAAAGTTTTCATGAAATGATTCTAATAATGTTCTAGGAGATTTTTTTTCCTTAGAGTGTATTTGGCAAAAGAAAATATTTGATCACTCTATGTCAGTTCCTCCAAAATTTGGTAATTTTCCTGGTCTGTGAAATCCTCTTAAAAGCACATTTACAAGATTTACTACTGATGTGTCATACAAAAGTATATATTTATTAGCAATAGAATGTTTTGTTGGGTGTTTGCAAGTTCATGACATGAGGAGGACAGGCTGCGGGAATCATGATATCAAACTTTAAGAAAGGGGGAGAAAATATTTTCCACCACAGAAATTTATTGCCAACTTATTAAGATTTATGGAGTGAATGATTTTGGTTGATAAAATATATCTAGATGGTCTGCAATATTTCAGCCATGAAGACAAAGCCTGGTGCTGTTATGTGCCCACCAATGGTCAAAGATGGGTTTTGTGAGGAAGAAAACATATTACTTTCTACTTGTGATAATTTCTTTATTATAAACCTTTCTTCCAATTATTCCATAAACTGTCTTTTTTCGTTCTATAGATTGAAAAGTTAAATACTTTCACCCCTCTGTGCCCACCAGGAATTGGTTCTAGGACTCCCAGCTAACAAAATCTACAGATACTCAAGTCCCTTTTATAAAATGGGCCAGGTGTGGTGGCACGCGCTTGTAATCCCAGTAGTTGGGAGGCTGAGACAGGAGGTTCCAGGTTCAAGGCCAGCCTCAGCTACCTAGTGAAGCCCTCCGCAACTTAGTGAGACCCTGTTTCAAAATAAAGAATAAAAAAAAAAAAATAGGACTGGGGGTATAGCTCAGAGTTAGAATGCCCCTGGGTTCAATACCTAGTCCCACACACAAAAAAAGGGATAGTATTTGAATATAACCTATGCACATTTCCTTTGTACTTTAAATCATCTGTTGATAATACCTAATATAAGTGCTATATAAGTAATTGTTATATTGTATTTAGGAAATAATGACAAGAAAATAAAGTTTATGCATAGCTAATACAGACAAGTATTTTCAAGTATTTTTGATCCATCATTGATAGAATTCTGGGATGCAGGTATGGAGGACCAACTGTATTTTACTACTAAGTAGCCTTATAGATCACATAATTTCCTCATTACCAAGTCAACATTATACTACAAGGAGACAGTCCAAAAATAGTCCCCATAGTTTCTAGCTCTTTGTTTCACAATCGTAAGCAAGAAAAACACATGACTTCATACAGTTTTCATGGATAGAACATTAATTGTAACAATAACAGAAATTCAATTTTCAGGTCTAGCTATTCTGTTAAAACAATTTCATTTTGGTGTTTTTTGTTTTGTTTTTGCTTGCTTTTATTTCTGTTTCTTTATAGTAGTAGCAATGATAGCTTATATATTTAACTGTGGTGAAAACTGAAGTTAGTGATAAGGTTTAAAAGTCAGATCATAAAAGTTGAAATTTCCTTGAAAGTCTATTACAGAAACCATGATACCCAGTGTGACGTTTTTGTTGTAGTGGTTGTTGTTTTTGGCTTTGTTTGTGTGTGGGGGGGTGGTACTGGAGGGGTATTCTACTTCTGAGCTACACACATAGACCTTTTTATTTTGAAATAGGATCTTTCCAAGTTGCTGAGGGTTTCCCTAAGTTGCTGAGGCAAACCTGCAATCTTCCTCTCTCAACTTCCCAAGTACTAGGATTATAGGCATGCACCACCATGCCTGACTCAGTGTGCAGACTTATGTCCAATAATTCTTAAAGACCATTGAACTGGGAGGACAAAAAGGAAAATCCTTATGAGATGCCTGTCTGCTTGCAGGGCTTCCTCCATTCTGTTTCAATAGTAGGCTTCTATAACCCTACTACGTGCTTATTAGTAAAGGATTAGTCTTGCCCAAAGAGAAGTCTGACCTTTGCTCTTGGCTCCTGTGAAGTAACTTCTAAGACCTTGGAATGTCCTGCCTGGTAAAAATACGTTTGTTTATCTAAGGGCCTTGGGCCATGCCAGATTTATGCTGAGAAATCTTGGGTCACATGGTATCAGCTTGGCCTCAGGAGGGGCTGAAGACTAGAGTCAGCCACACAGGTAATCAGCCATCTCTATGTGACAAAGATCAATAAAAACTCTGGACTCTAAGGCTCAGATCATTTCCCTAATTGGCAGTACTTCATATATATCATCACATAGCTTTTCTGAGAGAAGTTAGTGTTGTTCATATTCCACTGGGAGAGACAACTTCTTGCAACTCTCCTGGGCCCTGCCCCCTGTCCCTCTTCTCTGCTGATTTTATCTGGTTCTTTTACTGTAGCAAACTGTTACAGTGAGTATAAGAGCTTTGGTGAGTTCTGGAGTCCTTCTGGAAAATTATCAAATGTAGGGCTGGGGGTGTAGCTCAGTGGTAGAGCGCTTACTTAGCATGCATAAGGCCCTGGGTTCAATCTGGTTTGTAACACCAAGGCAGGACTTGGAGTGGACCATCTTTCTAGTACATGAAGCAAGAATAATTACACCAGTCTGCCTACGTCACATATTAAGGAACAAAAAAAGACAACTGACTTGAAATTTGTTAAAATAGATGTAGGATTTCATTATCCTATCTTTGAAGTAATGATCTTGTGAAAATTCTAACAGGCAAATGAAAATGGTTGTTTAAATAACTAGGACAGCCATGCATGGTGACATACACCTGTAATCCCAGTACTTAGGAGGTTGAGACAGGAGGATTGTAGGTTCAAGGCCAGCCTAACAACTTAATGAGACCCTTTGCAGCAAGACCCTGTTCCAGAAATAAAATCAGGTTAGGGGTCTAACTCAGAGGTAGAACACCCCTAGTTTCAATCTCTAGGAGCCCATTCCCCCCACCTTAAAAAAAATAAAAACTTTGGTTAAAGAGAATTACTGCTTTCAGGGGAAGAGAAAGAATACCACCAAGTGCATTTGTTTCCAAATATATATAACATTTGTCTTCCCAGACTACAGGGTATTCTCTAAATCGGTGCCATGCTGACATTTCTCATCACTCTAGTCACACCAAATTTGCTAGAGTTATTAAAGGAATTCAGCAAGAGCAATGAAGGGCATCCCCACCGCAGAATGCAAAGCAGAGTGTTCCTTCCTTCTCCCTGCCTCCAACAGTATTGCCAGTGATCTCACACAGTACGAAAACACTTAGAAATTCTATACTACTTTAGTCCTATATTATATTTTGGGGTTGCCAGTTATTTTTTAAATCAACATTACATTTTCAGAGAAGAGAAAAAATTCTGTCACCTCTACAACAATGTTGTGGAAAATGTGGAATTTTAATTATAAAAATTATTTTTGTAAATTCCTCCAAAGGTGTATTACAAATTTTAGTGCTTTTTAAAAACTCTATGTAAACAAGACTAGTTACTTGGAAATGCAGACCTGTGACCATAAGGTTGACAGGATATGTTTTGGGTTTTGCCACCTATTGTTGTATCCCTCAGAAGCTGAGCTGGGCAGGAACCTAAATTTGGAAACACACAAATCTACGAGCAGCTCTACCTGGAGACTCTGCCAAGGCTGACCCTGGTCAGCTCAGACTGTGGGAAAAGGTGAAGTGGCCCCACTGGACTCTGGAAGAAAGTTCTATTATAGAGGCCCATTTCCCTCCTGACGGATGCAGAGGAAGCCGGGATGGAGGTGTGGGCTGTGACCCTCCAAAACCAGCGCAGAGGTCCTCATGTTCTCAGGAACTTCCTGGAAGTCTTGAGAGGTGAGACACAGTCCCTGGAGGGACAGTCTGCCTGCTTGGCTCTTGCTGTAGCCAGGGCTACCTGCCAAGTGAACTGTTTTTATTGTTAGCAAATGTCACCCCACCCAAGACAGGCTTTTCAAAGATTCCTTAGATGAATGGGAACTTCTGGCTGCTCCTTGTTTTCTGAAGTGTGTTATGACAGGCATTTGATCTGCTTCTCCTTTGTAATTCAGGAAGAATTCCTCAGAGCCTAGAGTGTGACCTTTAACAGAGAGCAGCAGATATTGTTATTCCTTTCCAGGCAGCTGCAGGGTCTAATGGGAGGAGAGATGAATATTCTCAAAGATGTGCCAATGTCATAGACTGTTCAAGGAGGAAGAGGAAACATGTCGCTGTTGTCAGTATTTCCTTGTTTGATTTTGGGACCCCCAAATAGAAGCAGGATGAGATAGGGAGGAGATATGGCTCAGTCATACAGGAGTTCCCAGGAAGCAAGAGGGGCCCTTCAGTCTTGAGGGAAGGCAGAGCTATCCTTATTCAGCATTCTCCCGCAGCCATCTTAGCAGGCACATCTGGCCTCACATCTACTCTGGCTTTGCTCCTGAGAGAGTGGCTGTGCATTGGTGTGTCTAGTCCTGGGTTCTGTTGAGTCTTGGAGGAAGAGCTTTTCCCATCCCAGCCCCATTCCAGAACAAACACAGCAGTCTGGGATGTCAGGGAGGGAGGCTGGGTGCCCACAGGCATCACACCTGTTGTCACAGTTGTTGGCATTTCACTTCTAGTAAATTTCAGACGTGCCAGTGGTGGGCAAGGGCAGAGGCAGACTCAGTTTCATCTCCCAGGAGGACATCAGCACTAGAAACACAATAGCTTTGCCAGGAAGCTAATCCCACACTGTTGGTGGGCATGAGTGGTCCTGAGCGTGCTCCAGTTTGGGGAGCAGCTGTGCAACTCTAGGAAGAGCTGAGTGCTGAGTCTGTGGGAGCAGAAACGCAGGTTTCTGAGTCACAGCTCTGTCACTTTCCAGCTATGTGACCTTCAGAATGTTACCTAACCTCTCAGGGTCACAGTTCTTTATCTGTTAAATGATGATAATGGGAAAAGCTACATCAGATGGTCCTAGAGAGGAATAAATGAGAGAACAAATGTGGGAGTGCTTTGTAACGTTTATGGCGTGGGGCTTTGTGCTTGGTGCTGTTCTAGGAAACTTATGCCTTTGATTTTTGGATTTTCTTTTTGTTTGTTTTAGTTTTGTTTTTTTGAGACAAGTTCTTGCTAAGTTTCATGGTCTGGCCTCAAAAGCAGAGCCTCCTGCCTCAGCCTCCTAAGTAGCTGGGATTAGGCATGTGCCACCAGGTGCAGCTTACATGTCTTATCTAGAGTCCTCATCAACCCTTTGAAGTAGCTTTATGATTATTATTATACTGATTAAAGTGGGATAACAGATAAGTGGAGCACAGAGAGATTAAATAATTTGCCTGTGGTCTAGCTGTAAATACACAGTGGAGCTGGTGTGCAAACCCCGCCCACCAGCTCAGTCACTAGCAACAATATGTAACATGGGAAATTTCAATGCCCATATTCATCTTCATGGTTGCCTTCCTCTTTAACCTAACAGTCTCTGAGATCCATAGAGTCAATGTCTCATATTTTCCTCTTTTAATCTCACACTCACTGTGGCAATTTTAAATACATAGCCTTAAACTTTTGGGTACTTCTACTGAGAGATAGAGTCTGCAGACTGCTCAGACCAACAGAGTAAGGCAGAAGTGATGACATGAGACTTCTGAGGTCAGGACACCAAAGGCTTGGTAAGTAGTGTGACTACCCTGAGGCCTCCATGCTGGAAAGCCACACAAGCGTTCCAATAAGCACTGCTGGAGAGGTCAGCCTTCCAGTCTTGCCCAACACAATGCTGGGCTCCTGAGTGAAAAAATCATCTTGCAAGTGGCTCCTCCAACTCCAGCTGCTCCACCGCCAATCAGGGGTTATCCCTACTCTCTCCAGCTAAGGCCTCGGAGTGGGGAGCAGAGAGCTGCCCCACTCACTGCGTAGTAAAATGGTTGTTTTTGCCACTGTGTTTGGGATCATTTGTTGTACTATAGTAGATACTTGGTTCACATAATGCTGTCCCAAGCCAGGGTCACCTCTGCCTCCCATCTTCCCCCTCCTACAGCTCTGCCTTTCAATTAATGTCATGCTAGGTCACCAAATGGATCTGAAATTTTCATGCCCCCCCCATGTCTATACTATTTTATTCTGCTCCCGAGGTCTAGTTGAAATATCACCGACTCTGTAGCTTACCCCCAACAATCCCAAGCAGAACTCATGTTCCTTCAGGTTCATCCTGTTGTCTCCTACTTTGCACAGTACTTTGGTAGCACTTATTTATCTTTATACTCTGTCCAGGGCTTGCCATGTTGTCTGTAAATACTTCTAGGATTCCAACTGTTGCTGCCCTCATTTACAGGGGGATCTTCACATGAATAAAATTTGTCTTCTTAAAATTCAGCCCCCAACAGGTCTCACCCTTTAGAAACTTTAGGTGGCTCCTTCTTCAATGAAGACAGAACTCCTTGGCACAACATCAGTGATGTACAGTGTCTTTGAGCTGAGGGATGCTCAAATGATGGTTAGAGAAGTCTCCCAGTAAGCCAGGTGAGTTAGCACCTCACCCACCTCTGTACTCCTTCCCACGCTCTCTTTCCATGTCTGTACCCATTTATTCTCCAGCATGGCATCATCCTCAACTTATGAATCCCACTCACACATTTATCTTCCTAATAGTCTATGTATCTGAGACAAGTCTGTTCAGCCACTCCTTTCTTCTCCCATTGAATCTCTGCATTAAGACTGAAAATGTCCATGAACTCCTATTTCTTTCTGGGTATTAAAATATCACTGACTTTATCACCCACTGTCTATGCAATGGCTTATAGACATGTGAGACCAGCACCTTTGCTTCCTTCCTCCAGTCCAGTGATCTTGCCCTGTGTTGCACTGTGCAGTGTGCTCTCTTACAGTACTCCTTTCTTTCTTAAACATTGTGCTTGCCATAGTAACTGATTTTTCCAGTTTTAGCTGAACATTTCTCCTTGCTCAACACTCTAATTCTTATAGATGGAATCCCCAAAATGCTGAAAATGGAACTCTTTTTTTTCTTGTTCTTTTATGAGATTTTTCAATCAACTATATGTCCAAGTATTAGGAGTTCATTTTAAAACACTTTGAATAATTAAATTTGGCTTATCTGAGGGACAAATAAGATTTTTAAAAATTATTTCAGTTGGATGTGGTGGCACACACCTATCATCCCAGGAAGGCCAAAACAGAAGGATCCCAGTTCAAGGCCAGCCTTAGCAACTTACCCTGTTTCAAAATAAAAAATATAAAGGGCTAAGGGTGTAGCTCAGAGGTAGAATGCCTCTGGGTTCAATCTCCAGTACCACCACACCATCACCACATCAACAAAATTTTTGAATATCCACAGTTCCTTTAGTCGTTGATGCATTTTAAAAAGAAAAAACTATTTCAGGAGGAAAACATAATAACTTTTAATATTTTAAGTGAAGGTAAAATGATGCTGGAGAACCAATGGATGTACCCTCAGGGATAACAAATCCTTCCACAATAATAGGGTAGTCTGTTCCTACTTAAAGAATTTAATCATCAGCTGGTTGTTCACATGCTGGTCTCTTTATGCTATACACATAATTTAAAATGTATGTTAGAAAGAAAAAGTTGATTAAGCCTGAGTTTGAATGTGGTGGTCACTTTTCAAACAGAAAGCACTTGACTAATTCTCTTTTCTTTTATCCTTGGCAAAATAAAAACAGAATAATCCAGTGCTAAATATTGCTTCTAGAGTCATGATGAAATATATATGTCAAGATGCCCTTCCAGTTTTCCAACTGGCTCCCTCACTCTATCCCCTGTCCCCTGAATCCTGCACTGTGCACAGAAGGCTCAGCACAGCTTTCTATGCTGTTTTCTTTCCTGATCTGCAAAAGCATCTATGAATCTTATTGGAGATTTTTTTTTTTTTTTTTGCAGTACTGGGGATTGAACTCAGAGGCATTCTACCTCCGAGCTATACCCCCAGCCCTATTTTTTATTCTTTATTTTGAAACCGAGTATCACTAAGTTGTGGAGTACCTCACTAAGTAGCTAAGACTGTCCGTGAACCCGGATCCTCCAGTCTCAGCCTCCCAAATGCGGGGATTACAAGTGTGCACCACCACGCCTGGCTGAGAAATATTTTTTGTTTTGCTTCTACACATAATAGAATATCTAATAAAGTATTAACTTAATGCTGGTTTTTTTAAGGCATTCATTAGTCAAGCTCTTAAGGCTTATTCTTCTCCCTTAAGGCTTTCTAGTTATCTTACCAGCATTTAAAACTATATAAAATATAACACCAAACCCCAAACCCAGAAGCTCTGAAGGTACAGATCAGCAGGTTTTTCTACAAAAGAATATAAAATGTTGATATGGTAAAAATATAACTTTAGTAAGGTAAGAAGATAAATGAAATAGCAAGAAAATATTTAAATATGTGATAAAGTATTAATATTAATATGTAAATATATGATTTCTACAGAAAAACTCACACAAATCAATAAAAGAAAAGTTATAGAAAATTGAGCCAAGAGGATCCAGTTTCGTGGCCAGCCTCAGCTTAGTGAGGCTCTCCACAACTTAGTGAGACCCTGTTTCAAAATAAAGGTAAAAAATAGGACTGGGGTGTAGTTGGAGGTAGAATGCCCCTGGGTTCAATCCCCAGCACACACAAAAAAGAGAAAAATTTATAGAAATTCCCAGAAAATTCCCAGAAAAGTACTGTCAAATATTTGTAAAATAAGAACAAGATAGAAGTTTTTGTCTATGAGATGGGCCAAAATTAAAAAGATTGTTCATTCACAATGTAGGTAAGGATGGGGGTGGGGAGTAGGTACTCTACTATAATGTTGTTGGAGTATAAATAGGTATACCCTTCTAGAAGGGCAATTTGACAAAAATTATCAAAATTGTAAATGCTTGTTTCTACTATGCAGTTTTATTCCTCAGTATGTATCCTACAGAAATAACTGCATAAGTAAACAAGAACATATATATGAGGATATTCATTTGCTATATTGTTTTAATTACAAATAATTGAAGAAAACTTCAATGTTCATCAATTAGAAGCTCTTTAAATACATTATGGTGCATTTGCACAACAAGATTTTCTACTGTGCATTCAAAACACAAACTAGATCTTCTCTTTAGTATTGTTTAAAATTTTTATAGGGACATGAATTTAAAAATTAATTTGTAAAGCATTTGAAGAAATGAAATATCCAAAGAAATTCCAATTATATTCCTGTCCTGAGTACCAACCCACAAAGTTTTAAGGATCCCTGAAAGTTCACATTTACCTCAAAATCTCAGGCTCACCGTATGGTCTCTTGCCACAAGTTTCATTTCTGACCCTCTTCCCAGTGACTGTCTTACTCATTTCCAGACACCTGTTCTCATGATAAATCTGACCTGTGGTGATAGTTGCCCAAAATAAAGCAGTGTACATTCACTGGGGCCATGGACAGGCAGAGTGGAAAGAAGACAGCCAATACCACCCTGCCATGGACTCTGAATGTTGCATTCACACACCTCACTAGCCAGGGCTGACACTGCTTGGCTATTTGCACCGAGGCCCAGGAAGCAAGAGTGTTGTGGGAAAAGCCACATACCAGGACTTCTGTTTGTCAGGCACTATAAATTCAGCTCAGTTTTCCCTGAGGGCAACGGCGCTACTTCTAGGATTATGGTGAAGCTCACACAAGAGTCTATGTGTCAGAATTTGGTGAATGGTCCAGTACTCACAAGTCAACACTTCAGTTTTTCTGACTTCTATTCTCCCAGCCAAGACTCTAGCAATAGGATGGCACTCTTAGGTTTACAGAAGATATTCATTAGCCCTTCTGGACTGTTTATTTCCTTATAAAGAGAATTCATGACAACACCCACCTGCACACTGCCAGTGGGATGCGGGTAAATGTTTTAACAACCAGCTCCCTGGAGGAACAACACCCTGGTTTGTAATATTTGCTAATTTCCATAGTGTAGGTACAGCTCTCATGACTAATTTCAAGCTACCAACCAAACATTACTGAATATCAGTTTGGAAAAGATGCATATGGTATACTGTACCATTATGTAGTATTTGTATTTCTACCTCAAGAGCAAAGGTAGTAGTAAAGTATAGTAAAATGATTAGGCAGTGATGAAATGTGAATGTTTATGACCTTTGCTTTTAACACAATTTATTTAATTATAAGCTTATATAATTTAATTTCCTAATAATAGCTAGATTTAACAACTGAAAAACCAATAATTGACTCTTGAATGACAATACAACCTGGCTGCAGCACACCCCTGAGACTGCCACATTGTAAGATCCTATGTATATTATTTTTCCTTGGTAAACCAAATCATTTCCTTAATAGAAACCCAGTTCTTCCTATGTTTTGGGAAATACATATATATGTTTGTATGACAACAGTAAGTATCTGTACTCACATCTCTCTGAAGTTGGTATAGGACCTAGACAGTGTGTCTTATACAAAGAAAGGTGTGGACATTGGTGTTTCATAGAACAATGACTATTATATGTCAATACATCACTTAGTTGGCCTTCAATTTAATAATTAATTTGGTCCTTAATTTAATAATAATTATTATCTATGGGACCATTGTAAAAAGAAACCAATAAAGCAGGTAGAGAATATGCTTAAACATAGAGCAAACATGAAGATTAAGAATGGACAGATGTACAATGCCTGGCACAGAGAGGCACTTAATACCTGTAATAAGTACCTTTCCTCTTTAACAAGTGTCCCATAGATCCCCTGTTAATTCATATAAGCCATAGAGCTGGCAGCATGGGGACCAAATAGTCTGGACCAGGTGCTCTCCTCCTACTATTCTGGTGCTTTACAATGTCTATAGTTCAACTCTCCCTATTAGAATTGTCATTATGAGGTAGAGGTGTCAATGGACAGAACTATCCTGGGTCAGTAAGGACAGTATTGCTCAGGGGTAGTAAGGGTAGATAGCCAGTGTTAGTCATTCTTCAGGAAAATCCCAGCCCCACACAGCTTTGCGGCCTCCACAGCTGAGTCAGGCTGCTAAGCCTGCACTTAAACTACTCCAAAAGGAGTTTAAAACAACATTTTATTTATTTTTTATTTATACTTATATATTTATTGCAATAATGGGGCTTGACCCAGGGACACTCTATCACTGAACTATGTTCCCAGCCTTTTTAAAATTTTGAGACAGGGTCTCACTAAGTGGCCAGGCTGGCCTTGAATTTTATATCCTCCTGTCTCAGCCTCCTGAGTAAGTGGGATTGCAGGAATGCAACAAAACATTTTTAACAAGAAAACTATTGCAAGCAATTTTATTTTCTTCACTAATTAATTGATCAAATTATATACTTTATACATGTTACTAGATTTCTTTTTTTAGAATATCAAAATGTTTTAAAATGTTTTTGAGAAAATATTACCAAAAAAATTCTGGAAAAGAATCAGTGTAAGAATGCCCAGCTTTTCCAGGAAACAGCACATTATAACTAACAAAGTACAAAGGTGCCAGTTTAAACAGCAACAAAAATAAAGGATATATAACAATTCATAAAACAATTTTAAAAAGAAGCATTCAACAAAAGGAGAAATGAAATGCCCGCCCTTTGCTCTATGTATTCAAATCCAATTGCTTTCCAAGTCCAGCCTCATTCCCAAAGGCTCCAATAAGCCTTTTGGGACTCACATCTCCCAAATTCCCACAACAGTAGAATGTATCTCTACTGTTAAGTCAGTTTTTTCACATTCTGTGCTATTGGCCTTTGTAGAGATTTAAATTGTCGTATTTTGACATCTTCTGTTTTCAAGGGCACAGAGCATGTACTGCAAGCCTCATGGAATCAATAAACAGACATTGATTCTGGAATCAATAAAAGAACCAGCAAATCAACAAATGAGCAAACAACTATGGACATGGTTAAAACACAACTTGTGGGGCCCTCAGTTATCCTCACCTGGTCTTATACAAGGAAAGCCCATTGATTCGATTTCAAAAAAGTCATTTGCTATAATGTGGTTTATTGATCTGGTCCACTGTAACTCGCAACTCTGGAAAGTGACCTGGCTGCTTCTAAACATGCCTTCGCATCCACATGAATAAGAAAATAGCCAAGAAATGATGCCTCGGATTCATTTTTTTTTTTTTTTTTTTTTTGTACTGAGGTTTGAATGAACCAGGGACATTCTACCTCTAAGCTCCACCCCCAGTGTAGCTTTTATTCATTATTTTGAAACAGGGTCTCACTAAGTTGCAGAGAACCTCACTAAGTAGCTGAGACTGGCCACAAACTTAGATCTTCTGGTCTCAGCTTCCCAAATACTAGGATTATAAGTGTATGCCACCACACCTGGTTCTTGAATTCACTTGAGATTTTACCTTTGACTTCTATTTTTCTCTAGTGTCTCCTTCTTCTAGGAGTGTTTCCTCATGTGGTTGTTGGAACGTCACAACAGATCACCTGTGACCCTAGTTAAATGCAGATTCCTGGGCCCCTTTGCAGACCATGGGGGCAGAATCTTGGAAGTAAAATGAGTCCTACAGTTCCAGGTGATTTTTACATACTTTAAGATTTGAAACTCTCTTATTCAGAAGAGAAAAGAGGGGAAGGAAATAAATGTGTGAAGTGTCTCCTTTATGCCAGGTACTTTATGATACCTCCCTTTGATTTTCACAAAACCCTTAAAGATAGCTTTTATTATCCTTTCAGTGATGAGTCTCAGGCACTAATATGTTGATGAGACAAGTTGCCAAGGGCCTCACAATGAATTACTACTAAGCTTGGTACAGCCTCAGTTCCTCCCACAACATTACACCACCCACTCCACGCTCATCCAGTGTCTGCCCATTTGCATGCACTCAGGGTTCCAGGTTTTGGCTGATAATTTTCTCTACTGACTCCAAGTGACCACTGAGATGCTATGCCACAGCTCATTCGGCACAAGGGTTAAAAGTTCAAAAAGCTCCAGAGAATTCCTCATCCACTGTGGATACTACAAGAGGATTGTATGCTTATACCATCTCTCCCAACATTCACATGATATAAGCCAGGGCTATGTACCCTCCACACCCATTACCAGCACACACCCATATACGATTACACCTATGCCTTACCAGTCACTCTGTATATACACGTGCTACCATGGGAATGTGGGCACAGAATACATAACTGCTTCTCCTCTTTTGTAGATATTTTCAAATGAGTGTTTCTGTGGCAATGTCTTTTTAGCCTCTTGTTTCCTTGACTACAGGTTGAGAATAATGAAAAACTTCTGGATGCCTTTTAGTAAATCTGTCTCCACTGAGCTTAGTGGCTGAATGGCTGTATTCCTAGTCCTGAGTCAAAGTCTATTATATTGATTCTATCATTCATCTCTTTGAAATGGAATCTCAGAATATGTTTGTATGAAACACTGTCCTGCCCATGAATAGAAGATATTCCCCTTCTACTACAAAATCCCCAGAGTATTTTGAACTTCATGTAGTAAAAAGGGGGATATCTGATGTTGTCCCATCCCTCTCTGTCTAAACCCTCCTTTGCCACCTCTGTTCCAGACCCTGTGATATTTCCAACTTCTCTGCCTTGTTCATGCTGATTCTAATGCAAGGTTCTAATTCAACTGCCTGAGTGATTCTAGCAAGTTATTGAGATTCTCTAGGCCAGTTTCTTCACTCATGACGCAGAGGTTTCCTTGATCATAGGTGCTACCACTTACTGAGGTTTACTTTGTACCAACTGCCCTAAATATTTTACACATTATCTCAAACATCCACAAAAGGAGATATTATTTCTGTTCCTGTTTTCCAGATGAGAAAACTAAGACTGAAAAGACTAAGTAAACTTCCCAAAGGTAAATAGGTAGTAAGGAGTAATGAAGAAATTAGAATGTTTTGTCTAATTCAACCCCATCTTTCTGCTGTTCTTCAAAGACCTTTCCAATCCTAAAAACGATGATGTTATGAAACATACCCAGCTTCTGCTTCCTCTTGCTGATGAACTGCTTGACCTCTGGAGGCTTTGAGCAACTTTTCCATAATCTCCCCATCTGAGAGCTCCATCTGATTTAACATCATTGGCTATTTCTCCATGATCTTTCAGTGGGTCTTCCTTCTAGATGAAACCTTGAGGAAGAAGCCAAGACAAATATTTCTCTGGCTGGTCCTGAGCCACAGAATGCTGGAAGAGAAGGACAGAAGTAACTGCCATTTTATTTAGCACCTGCTCTATACCAATAGTTGTCCTTAGGTGGTTTTCATGCCATCTCATCTACTCCTTAAAACATGTTCACAGTAAGTATTAGCAGTTATTTTTATAAGTGAGGAAGCAGAGGTCAAGAAACTGTAAGTAGCTTATTCTGTAATGAGTGACTAAACATAACTTTGATTGATTGCAAAGCACATTTTGTGTGTGTGTGTGTGTGTGTGTGTGTGTGTGTGTGTGTGTGTGTGTTATTAGGGATTTAACCCAGGGGCATTCTACCTCAGCTACACCCCAACCCTATTATATTTTTTATTTTGAAAAGGGTCTCACTAAGTTGCAGAGGGCTTTGCTAAGTTGCTGAGGCTGGCTGTGAACCTAAGATCCTCCTGTCTCAGTCTCTCAAGTGCTGAGATTATTAAGTGTGCCACCACTCCCCATTACAAATTTTCTACTATAAAAATTAAAACCAATGAAAGACAACATAGTTTGCTTCCTCCTTTAGCCATCTCTAATATCTCTATCAGCATCATTTGGATATTCAATTCAACACAATATTTTAAATCACTATACTGTTATCAATGTCCAGAGAGCTGTAAGAATATTAATATTCACTAAAACTTAAGAACAGTAAAATGAGCCAGTACAATAAGATGTTTTCTTATAAAAATTATTGATAATGTCAGCATTATATAACATGCCCTGAAAAGCAATCTAAACAATGAGGAAATAATTATAAAACATTATAACTAATCAAAAGACTCCAAGTCTGGCCAAGTGGCACACACCAGTAAACCCAGTGACTCAGGAGGCTAAGGGAGAAAGATAGAAACTTTGAGGCCAGCCTGGACAACTACTTAGCAAGACCCTGACTCAAAATAAAAAATAAAAAGGTTGCCGGGCATGGTGGCACACGCTTGTAATCCCAGCATTTGGGAGGCTGAGACTGGAGGATCCGGGTTTGCAGCCAGCCTCAGCTACCTAGTGAGGCACTCCGCAACTTAGTGAGACCCTGTTTCAAAATAAAGAATAAAAAATAGGGCTGGGGGTATAGGTCAGAGGTAGAATGCCCCTGAGTTCAATCCCCAGTACTGCAAAAAATAAAAAGGTCTAGTGATATAGTTCAATGTAGAGTACTTGCTTAACATATATGAGGCCTTAGGTCTGATTTTAAAAAAAAAGAAGATCTCATTTTTACATAGTTCCTTGTGTCCCAACAAGCCTTCAACTACCAATTCATCCATGCTATGGCCATCTCATGTTTCCTGCCTCCATGTCCTTTTGTTTATCTCTTTCCACTTGACATGGCACATTCTGGCCTTACTCATTCAAGGCCCATATCTATTCTGTGTAATAGGCCCTCCTTTCTACTTCTCATAGCATTCTTGTTCTGTATAACATCTGATATAATTATTTGCAAAACTGTTTTTTCTCCCCCTTGTAGTCTGCAAGTTGCTCTAAATGGACATCAGCTTAGTGATTAGGAGCTGTTCAGCAGTATGTGCCTTGTTTACATATCTCAATTAATGCTCACAGTAACCCTATAAAGTAGATGTTACTATTCTGATTCTTTAGATGCAGAATCTGAGCTGGAAAGAGGTTAAGTGACTTGCTCATAGCTCAGAGGAGGCAAAGCTGGCAAATGATCTAATTCCCATACTTGAGCTCTTAGTCACTCTGCATGCTCCCTCCCAGTCATTTCTATATCCCACACAGTGCCTAAAAAAGTGTCATACATACCATCGTTAATTAATATCCATTTCTGCATGAAAAAGTGAATAAACAAACAGTAACATACCAACGAGAAATGTCATAAAAGTTCAAAAATCAAAAAATTCTGTTGTCCTGAAATATTCTTTCCCCATACAAATGGTCCTTTTTACTTGTCTGCATTTGAACTTTAGGGTGTTAGTGACTAGAACACATAAAGAGATTCATTCACTGGATGAAAAGCATGCTTCTAAAATACTAAGAAATTCTTCATAATGTCTACATTTTTAGATCAAATACTTTGAGACATCAAACAATTTCAATACTTTTCTGAATGGCTAGCTCATTAAGGAAAGCTGTTGAAATCAACAGGTACCTTTTGGGAGAGGACAGCGACAATACCCATGGGTGTTCATTTCACTAGAAACCTGTGTCCATTCACAGGGGCCTGGCTGGGGAACCTCAGTAGCACAACAAAGGCCGAATTGTTCCCTCCAGAACAAGATGATAATGCAGGGAAAGAGTGGGTGCCCTGTGTACCATGGAAAAAAGGCAGTAAATGAGTCCCTGGTGCTGACACAACAGGTCAGCTTTACAAAGATGGGGACAGAGGTCTCTGCCAAAGAGCCAGTCTTAGCAAGCTTGTCCCATGAATTAAAACTCTATCAGATTTAAGCTAAAAACAGCTAAATTTCCAAAATATGCAGCCAATGTACCCTGGGAAAAAGAAGCCTATCTTTTCCTAGGGAGGCTAGATAAGTAATGAATAGTCTCAAGCTCTCAGTGAAAGCAGAGCCAGGTCTTCCTTTCTGATTTGCTCTAAATTGGCATTAGCCTCCAGACACCACCCTGTTTCTACTGCAGGGTCATACCCATGTCTATTCTAGTTCTCCCAGAGAGAAGCTTGAATTTGCCTTACTGTAGACATTTTCTTTTCCAAAATGAAAAATGTTGAAAGTAGTTAACTTTGGGTAGAAATGGGGATTGAAGCAGAAAGAGGGAGACATTGTTTTCCATTCTTACCTTCTTATACTATGTGCACTCATTAATTTTAATTTTAAAATATTAGAGTTCATTAGGTAAAGATTATAACCATTTAGGTTTTTGTTTTTCCATTATTCTCTTTAAAAAGAAATAAAATATTTTTTGGAAACTTTTACAATTACAAATCACTGCTCCAAAACAACAGTTATTGTTCCCATAAACAAAAGCCTTACTTTTCAGGGAGAAGTTCATTCAGTATGTGTTCCTTGGAGCAGAATATTATAGAACATCCCCACTAAACAGAAAAAAAATAAGGTTATTTCCAATTTTAGTGTTGCATGAAATGGTATAATCACATAAAACTCTTTTATACGGAATGTAAAAGAATAGTCCCTAACTGAGGATAATCCCCCCTTCCCAGAAGACATTTTGTAGTATCTGGAACATTTTTTATTGTTATAACTTGGTATGGGGTAGGGGAAGGGTTTCCTACTGACATCTAGTAGGTAAAGGCCAGAATGCTGCTAAATACCCTCTAGCGCATAGGACAGTCTCCACAGTCAACAATTATTTGGCCCCAAATTTCAGTACTTCTGATATTGAGAAGCCCTGATATGGATGTAGTGACTCCACTATACAACACAGATATTAACCCTAAAGTTGTGCTCACAGATTAACTAATAAAATGGGGGGGTCATCTTTTAATTATTTGGATGACATATTACACATGGCATTGTGATTAGACAGATTTGGGGGCACGTATTTATGTCTATTCTTCCTGGATACACAATGCATTTGATAAAAGTTGTGAAATAGAATAGAATTGATCCTTGATTCTTTACCTATTTGTTGAATCTCTGCAGGTAGATGCTGTCCTTCGAAGAATGGCTCTTTATCCATGAGCATAACTGTTCACAATCAGAAAGAGAAGTGATTAGGCTTTTTAAAAATATTACAATCAATGTTTTAGCAGGATATATCATTAGAGAACTGAACTGAAATGAAAATAAAATGTAAATATTTAGGTACTTTAAACATTAAAATGTGCATATAATTAATTTCCAGCATGGCTGATTTTGTCATGCTGCAATTACAAACTCCTATCCCTTTGGAAAAGCCAGGTCTGCAAAGGCATCAATTAAGGGTACTAAAAGAGGCTTAACAAGCCAAGAAAGAGCTTAGACCTGGAACTTGGGTAGTAAGAGCTTCTGATACTTTTGTTTTATAATCTCTGACTGGCCCCACCCTAACCAGTTGTCTCAGAACAGAAGGTTCTCCTGGACTTCCCTCCACAGCTAGAATAGCCGGAAGGACGTTAGTGTGTAGTCCCAGGGGCACAACTTGGCTCCTCAACTTGGAATGGAATCATTGGGAAAGTTTCCAACCTGTCCCACCCTATGCAGTGAGGTATTAACATTTAATTCCCCCATCAGAGCAAGCCTCATGAAAATGTTTTCCCTGAAACTTACAGAAATCTCAACAGGATGAATTCTCTCAGAAGTTATAACAGTTGTAGCATTATTGATCTGTGAAAAATTGAATTCTTCAAATTAGTGCTTAAGAACACAAAAGAAGCCCTTGCACTTTTCTATCAGTCTCTTTGGAATTTCCCATTCCAATAAAAGCAGGTTACATTTTTTTAATATAGCAAGAGCATCAGTGTAAGCACTTAAAAACAGCTTCTTTTTTTTTGGTTTATGATTCAGAAAGATTTTTTTTCTAATGACAAAAAAAAAAAAAAAGAAATGCAGCTACAAAGCATTAAGATCATAAAAATACATTTGCAATATGTCTTCTCTCCTATTTTCTGGTTGACTTCAAGGAAAACTTCAAGGCAAAAGATCACATTGATGCCATGGGTTGGCTGGACCAAAACCAAAGTTGGTTCAGGGCTGGCTAACCCACTTAGCAGAGGTCAAGGCAGGAGTCTGAGCAGGATCTGTCTGCTGTCTCTGGCCATCCTGTTTGTGAGTGATTTGGCTGGCCCTGCTTCTCATTCCCCATGGTCCTAGATTAGAGCCCACCTCCAGTTCTACAGATGACCAAAGCCCCAGGTAGGGTTCAGAGCCTACAACTGTCTCTTTTTGAGGCTTGATCTGGAGACAGTCCAGACCCTTTGGGGACATAGGATGAGTGTAGGGTACAGGACCAGCTGAAAAGTCCCAGATCAATCCAATACTACTCAAATCCAAGGTCTTCAGCTAGAATCAGAGAAACCACCAGGAATGCAGCAAACCATCTGCCTGTCTTTATTCAGCCCTGGGTCAGTCACAATAGGTGTTGGGAGCCCCTGGTCCTATGTAATCAATCAAAGACAGACAACTTCCCCTAGGAACTAAAAACCTGGGTAGGCTCCCTGGCTTTAAATCATGCCCTGTGTCATTCTGGAACTATGGAATGAGCTGAACCTCAGTATGTGCCTTGACTTTAACTCATTCCAGTTCCTCAGAAGAGAACAAAGAAAACATCAGAAGTTATCCATTAGCAGTGCCTTCCCTCCACACTCGGCTAAGCACTATCTTTTCACCCTTAATTCATAATTTCCTTTCACTTACAGATTTAATGCAAATCCTTTGTTTTATTAAATGCTGACATACATGTTTGTTTGTTTTTTAT
This sequence comes from Graphiurus murinus, assembly GCA_004027655.1. Lineage (NCBI taxonomy): Eukaryota > Metazoa > Chordata > Mammalia > Rodentia > Gliridae > Graphiurus > Graphiurus murinus. The sequence goes on from PVLC010004240.1 coordinate 60,256, forward strand.
TTACTATGTGCCAGATAGTATCCTAAGTTATTTATAAACACAAATATATCATATATCAATTTACATATATATATGCAATATGAGCATTTATAAGATATTATACATTCTAAGGGGTTGCATAAATTGAACAAAGGGAATGCTCTTGTTTGTTCTTTATGACTGAATTTATTTTTGATATTTTTAATTGCTGAAGTAGTATGTGCCCATTTTAAGGAAGTAAAGAAAGCAAAGTTGTATAAATAAAAAGTGAATAATCTTGTCCCCTTCCAGGTCTCTTCTCCTGAGGTAACACTGGCATTTACCAGTGTGTGGGATAAGCCTTCTAAAGGGAGTTCTAAAAAAGAGTTTTAAAAATATACCTATCTCAAATGTAACTGATTAGAATGAGATAAAGAATAGTATTCCTTCAAGAAAAATAATTAAGAAGTGAAGGGACAGTCACGATAAAGGAAAACTCTTGTCCTCAGCATGGGAAAGAATGAGTAGTATGGTTATAGGTTATTAGGGTTTGGGTCTAAAGGCACTCTTGGAAGGTGGTGAAAAATTAAGGAGATGGAGCCTTGTTGGAGGAAATAAGTCATACAGGGGTATCTCCTTGAGGGTACATTAGGACCCCAGCCCCTGCCTCTCTTTCTTTTTGCTTCCTGGCTACCATGAGATGAGCAGTTTCCTCTGCCCTGTGTTCCCACCATAATGTGCTGCCTTGACACAAGCCCAAAGACATCAGGGCCAAGAAACCTTGCCCTAAAGCCTGAAAACTATGAGACAAACTCCATCTTTCCTCCTAAGCTGATTTTCCCAGGTATTTTGTCACGTGATAGAAAGCTGAACAAGGCTGAATTTTAAATTAATGCTGTTGAGAGAATAAAGATGGTGGAATAGAGGGAGACAGTGCATTTTGGTTTCTCTGAGACTTGGAACTCAATAAGTGAGAAGACTGCTTCTGGGCAAGAGAAGAAAAGCAGTCAGGACTCAACTTCTAGACAGTCAAAATGCAGTGAAATTTGATGTAGCACAGAGAGCAGAGGGACTAAAAAGAGCTCCATGTGTCTCATCTGGTAAGCAGAGAGCAGAGGCAACACCATCTTGGTGAGCCCCATACCCGTGGCTTGTGGATGCCAGCTTGGTGGCTAACACAAGGAACAATCCAACAAGAAGATGTAATGAGACTAAATATTTATGCCCCCAAATATGAGTGCATTCACTTTCATAAAATAAACTCTTCGAAACATTAAGTCTCAAATAGATCCAAATATAATATTGGGAGACTTTAACACACCACTCATAGCATTAGATTGATCTTCCCACAAAAGATGAGTAAAGACTCTTTAGAGCTAAAGAACACTATAAACCAAATGGACCTAATAGATATATACAGAATATTCCAAACACCAACAGCTGAATATACATTTTTCTCATCTGCTCATGAAACCTTCTCCAAAATAGAACACATCCTGGGCCACAAAACAAATACCAGAAAATTCAAAAAATGTAATATATTTCCATACATCTTTTCAGATCATAATGGAATGAATGTAGAAATCAAGAACAGGAAGATCAAAAGAAATTACATAAGTACATGGAGACTGAATGATAGTCTTAAATGAGGACTGGATAAGAGAAGAAATAAGGGGAGAAATTTAAAAATTCCTTGAATTAAACAAAAATAGAGACATAAAGACATAACATACAAAACCTATGCAATACTTTGAAGGCAGTTTTAAGAGGAAAATTTATAGCACTGAGTGCCCACATAAAAACAGAAAGTCACCAAATAATCAACCTAATGAAACACCTCAAGGACCTGGAAAAACAGGAAGAGTCTAATTCCAAAGCCAGTAGAAAGCAAGAGATAGCTAAAATCAGAGCAGAAATCAATGATATAGAGAACAAAAAAAGAAAAACAATACAAAAGATGAACAAAAAAAAGCAGGTTCTTCAAAAAGATTAACAAGACTGGTAAACCTTTAGCCAATCTAAGCAAAAGAGAGAGACAATCAACCTAAATTACTAAAATCAGAAATGAAAAAGGAGACATCACTGCAGATGGCGGAGAAATCCAGAGGATCATCAGAAACTATTTTGAAAATATATACTCCAATAAACTGGGACACATGGAAGAAATCAACAGATTTTTAGGCACATACAATGTATCTAAATTGAACCAAGAAGATATTAAAAACATAAACCAATCAATAGAAAGCAAAGAGATAGAAGCAGCAATAAAATACCTTACATCAAAGGAAAGCCCAGGTCCAGATGGATTCCCAACTGAAGTGTGCAAAACCATTATAGAAGAACTAAACCAATTACTCCACAAGTTATTCTGTGGACTCTTTCCAAAAGCATGGAATCCTTCAAAACTACTTCTATGAGGCCATATCACCGTAATACCAAAACCAAATAAAGATCCCTAGAGAAAATAAAGTTTCAGACCAATATCATTGGTGAACATAGATACAAAATTTCTAAACAAAATACTAGCAGTACACATTCAAAACCACATCAAGAAAATTGTACACCATGAACAAGTTGGTTTCATTCCAGGGATGCAAGGATGTTCAACATATTCAAATCAATACATGTTATTCACGACATAAATAGAACTAAGGACAAAAATCACATGATAATCTCAATAAATGCCAAAAAAGCATTTGACAAAATCCAACATTCATTCATGTTAAAAACATTGCATAAAATTGCAGTAGAAGAAACTTACCTCAACATCATTAAAGCAACATAAAATAAACCCAAACCCAATATCATACTGAATGGGGAAAAACTGCAAAAATTCCCCTTAAAACCAGAAATAAGACAAGGATGCCCACTATCACCACTCCTTTTCAGTATAGTCCTCAAGACTCTTGACAGAGCAGCAAGACAAGAGAAAGATGTCAAAAGAATACAAATAGGAAAAGAACAAAAGTTATCTCTATTTGCAGATGACATGATCTCATATTTAGAAGGCCCCCAAAAACTCAACAAAAATGCTTCTAGAGCTGATTAACAAATTCAGAAAAGTAATGGGATACAAAATCAATCTCAAATAATCAGTAACTTTTCTATATGCCAACCATGAATCCACTGAGAAAGAAATCCAGAAAATAATTCCATTCACAATAACCTCAAAAACAACAAAATATCTAGGAATACAAGGCCTCTACAATGAAAATTATAAAACACTAAAGAAAGAAATTGAAGATCTTAGAAGTTGGAAAGATTCCCCTTGCTCTTGGACAGGTAGAATAAATATTATCAAAATGGTCATTTTACCAAAGTGATCTAAAATCAATGTAATCTCTATCAGAATCCCAATGTCATTCTTCACAGACCTAGAAAAATCAGTCATAAATTTCATATGGAGAAACAGACCCAGAATAGCCAAAGCAATTCTCAGCAATAAAAGCCATGCAGAAGACATTGCAATTCCTGACTTCAAATTATACTCCAGATCTATAGTAATAAAAACAGCATAGTATTGGCAAAAAACAAAACAAAACAAAAAACCAGACAGATAGACCAACGGAACAGACTAGAAGATATAGAAACAAATCCATACTTATAACTAATTGATTTTCAACAACTAATCGATTAGTTGTTGTTTCAACAACTAATTGATTTTCCAAACACATACATTGGAGAAAAGATGGCCTTTTAAGCAAATGGTAATGAGAAAACTGGTATAAATTTGTAGAAAAATGAAATTAACGTGTTTAAAAATACTGCAGAAAACCAGAAAAGAAAGATAAACCCAAAGCCACCATCATACTGAATGGAAAAAAACTGTGGGAATCCCTTTTAAATTCAGGAGCAAGACAAGGATGCCCACCATCACCATTTCTTTTCAATATAGTTCTTGAGACTGTTACTAGAGCAATAAAACAAGAGAAGGATAACAAAAGAACTCAAATAGGAAAGGGAGAATTAAAATTATCTGTATTTTCAGATTATATGATCCTACATTTAGCAGACCCAAAAACCTCAACCAAAAGAGCTGATTAACAAATTCAGATATGTAGCAGGATACAAAATAAATCTAAAAAGTTAGTAGCTTTTCTATATGCCAACCATGAATCCACAGAGAAAGAGATACAGAAGACAATTCCATTCACAATAATCTCAAAAAACCATAAAATACCTAGGAATAAACCTAACCAAGGAGGTAAAATACCTCTACAATGAAAATTATAAAACACTAAAGAAAGAAATTGAAGATTTTAGAAGTTGTAAAAACTCCCTTCCTCTTGGATAGGCAGATAAATATTCTCAAAATGGCCATTCTACCAAAAATGATCTACAGAGTCAATGCAATCCCTATCAAAATACCAATGTCATTCTTCACAGACCTAGAAAAATCAGTTATAAACTTTATATGGAGAAACAAAAGACCCAGAATAGCCAAATCAATTTTCAGTGATAAGAACTATGCAGAACACATCACAAAACAGCATGGTATTGGCACGGAGAGAGAGAAGAGAGAGAGAGAGAGAGAGAGAGAGAGAGAGAGAGAGAGAGAGAGAGAGAGACAGACAGACAGACAGACATAGGAACAGAATAGAAGATTTAGAAACAAATCCACACTCTTATAGATAATTGATTTTAGAAAAAGGTACCAAACACATACATTGGAGAAAAGACAGCCTTTTCAACAAATGATATTGGAAAGACTGGTTATCCATTTGTAGAAAAATGGAATTAAACCCTTACCTCTCACCTTGTACAAGAGTCAACTCAAGATGGATCAAAGACCTGGAAATTTGATCAGAGACTTTGAAGGTTTGAGAGGAAGACATAAGTCCAACATTCCAACATATAAGCACAGGTAGAAACTACCTCATAAGCAATCAGGGAGCTGAAAATCAAAACTACACTGAGATTCCATCTAACCCCAATCAGAATGGCAATCATCAAGAAGTCAAATAACAATAAATGTTGGCGAGGATGTGGGGAAATAGTAACTCTTTTACACTGTTGGTGGGATTGCAAACTAGTTCAGCCTCTATGAAAATCAATGTGGAGATTCTTTAGAAAACTGGGAATGGATCCACCATATGATCTGGATATGCTACCCCTGAGTATCTTTCCAAAGAGGTTGAAACCACAAAACTACAGTAATATATGCATACCCATGTTCATAGCAGCACAATTCACAATAGCCAAATTACGGAGCCAACCCAGATGTCTATCAACAGATGAATGGATTACAAAATTATGGGAAATACACACAATGGAAATCTACTCAACAATAAAGAAGAATAAAATAATATTAGCAAAAAATATATAAGGACCTGGAGAACATTGTGTTAAGCAAAATTAGCCAGTCATAGAAAGTGAAGGGGCATATATTTTCTCTAATATGCACAAGCTAGGGAGTAAGTGGAATACCAGAGGGACTCCAGATAATGGAGGAGAAACCTCAGTGGAGCCAGGGAAGTCATCTAAGTGAAAGAGATGGGAAAGACTGGGGTTCATTAATGGAAATACTACCATCGGCTGTGTGTACATATGTGAAAATACCAATGTCAATCTCAGTACTCTGCATTGGGAAGGGGGGAGATGAGAATGTGGGGGGGGCACCAAATGTTGTGTTCATGTATATCATTGTCAACATGATTTACATTATTATGTGAGACTATAATGCACCAATAAGAGCCCATTTAAAACATTCATAAATGGGATGGCATTAAACTAAAAAGTTTCTGCTCATTAAAGGAAACCATCAAGAGTCTAAAGAGAAAGCCTACAGAATGGGAGAAGATCTTTGCCAGTTATCCCTCTGATAGAGGACTAATATCTAGAATATACAAAGAACTTAAAAGACTTTAGGAAAAAAAAAATCAAGAAATGGGCAATTGAACTAAATAGATACTTCACCAAAGAAGAGATATAAATGGCCAATAAATACATGAAAAAGTGTTCAACATCATTAGCAATCAGGAAGATGCAATAAAAACTACACTGAGATTCCATTTAACCCCTATTGGAATGGCAATCAAGAAGTAAAAATAAATAAATAAAATAAAAGTTGGTAGGGAAATTAGAACTCTTTTATACTGTTGGTGGGATTGGAAATTAGTTCAGCTGCTATGGAGATCAGTGTGGAGATTCCTCAGAAAACTGGGAATGGATCCACTGGCCTGGTTCTGTCTCCAAAAGGAAAGAGAAGAGGTACTCAAGGGAGGATGGAGCCCCAGGAAGGTCTGTGCATCTGCTCCCATGACTGGGCAGCTCAGCACGCCCGGGCTAGCACTCCAGCTGGCCTATGGGGCCCCATGATCTAGTTCCCACATGCCCCTGTCCCATGTCCCTCTGTGTGCTGGTCTTGCTGGCCAGGCTCTCACCTCACCTGGATCTCTGAAGGGTCCCCTGAGCCCCTCACACTGTGACCCACATGCCCCTCCCACAGACCTCCCACCATATGATCCAGCTATACCACTCCTGGGTATCTTTCCAAAGGGACTGAAATCAGAGAAAAATTATGTTATTTGCAGGAAAATGGTAGGGCCTGGAGAACCCTATATTAAGTGAGATTAGCCAATCACAGAAGTGAAATTGTCATACATTTTCTCTAATATGTGGAAGGTAGGAGTAATTGGGATACCAGAGGGACTCCAGATAAGGAGGAGAAACCTCAGTGGAGCGGGGGAGGTGGTCTTGTGAAAGGGGAGGGGAAAAAGTGAGGATCAATGAAAGAATTACTACCATGGGCTTTGTGTACATATGTGAAAATACCAATGTCAATCTCAATACCCTGTATGGGTAAGGGAGCCTGGGGGGTGGTCCACCAAGTGTTACGTGTATGAATGTCACTGTCAGCATGATTTACATTATGATGTGAGACTATAATGCACCAATAAAAGTAAATTTTAAAAAAGAAAAATGGAATTTAACCCCTAACTTTCACTCTGCATAAGAGTCGACTTATGATGGATCAAAGACATGGAAATCAGACCAGAGACAGACTTTGAAGCTACTAGAGGAAGGCATAGGTCAAACACTGCAACATATAAGCACAGGTAGAAACTTCCAAAGTAAGGCCCCCAAACCTCCAGAAATTAAAACAGGAATTAATAAATGGGATGGCATTAAACTAAAAAGCTCCTGCTCATCAAAGGAAACCATCAAGAGTCTAAATAGAGAGCCTAGAGAATGGGAGATATTTGCCACCTGTCCCTCTGATAGAGGACTAATATCTAGAATATACAAAGTATGTAAAAGTCTCAGCACTCGAACCAGGCATGGTGGCACACACTTGTAATCCCTATACTTGGGAGGCTGAGACAGGAGGATCGCAGGTTCAAGACAGCCTCAGCAAGTAGTGAGACTCTCATCCACCTAGTGAGACCTTGTTTCAAAATAAATTTAAAAAATCAAGCTGGGGATGTAGCTCAAAGGTAGAATGCCTCTGAGTTCAATCTCCAGTACAACAAAACAAAACAAACAAAAACACTCAGTACTAAAAAAACAACTCAATCAAGAAATGGGCAACTGAACTAAATAGACACTTCACAAAGAAGAGATACAAATGAGATACATGAGAGATACATGGAAAAAAAAAGTTTGACATCATTAGCAATCAGGGAGAAGCAAATCAAAACTCACTGAGATTACATTTAACCTTAATCAGAATGGCAATCATCAAGAAGTCAACAATGATGGTGAGGATGTGGGAAATAGGAACTTTTCACTCCAGTGGCCATCCTTCCAGCTGCAGAAATGTTACAGACTATTACTTTGTCTTCAAAGGAGATCAAAACAAAGATCAAATAATCCTGGGAACAGTGAATGGGAATACAGAACTCCCTAGCTCACTGACCTTAACATGGTAAGTCATTTGTAAGCTTTGTTGTATCACATAGTAAGTGGTCTCCTGACCTTTTAAAACTACATGTTTTAATGGGTTTTTCATATATGTATATGAGCTCTCTTAACCTCTCCCCATAGCTAATTAGTAATTCATAAAGAGGGCAGGTGCCTTGACTTAAACTCCAAAGTGTTAGAAGTCATCATGGGATATAGTTAAGGTAGTGGTTGTCTAAGACAATGGTTTGGAACTCTGGCTGCATATTAGACTAACCTGGAAAGTTTTCAGATACTGATACCCGGAACTCTCCTCAGAAATTCTAATTTGATTATTCTCTGGTTAGGACAGGTTATCCATATTACTTTTATTTATGTATTTATTTATTTGTTTATTGGCACTGGGTATTAAACCCAGTGATGTTATACCTCTAAGCTACTCCTGCAATCCTATTGTATTTTATTTTGAAATAGGGTCTTCCTAAGTTAGTACCACTGGACTTGAACGTGCAATCCTCCTGTCTCAGCCTCCCAAGTACTGGAATTATAGGTGTGCACCACTATGCCATCTCCATATTATTTTTAGAGGTTCCATGAGTGATTTGAATGTGTGGACAGATGTGAGAAGAATAGGTCTAAGAGATTTGGGATCACTGGGACCCTAATCTCTTCCTAAATAACCACCCCTTCCTATGAGGCACACAGAGAAGCAAACAAACCAAGAAGCTCTTTAAGAGTTTTGTCAACATTATGTTAAGTGAGATTAGCCAGTCCACAAAGAGTAAAGAAGCATATATTCTCCCTAATATCCAGATGCTAGGGAGAAGATGGGGCATAAGAGGGTCTCCAGATGAAAAAGGAGAGATCCTCAAAAGCAAAGAAGTTGATTTAACCAAAGGGGTTGGACGGGGCGGGGGGGCACACTAATGTATATCAAGGTCACTCACTAAACTGAACTTGAGAGGGAGGGAGGGCAAGGGAGCGGGGTGGGAATTTGGGGAAGGGGTCAAATGAGAATTGTGAGCACATATATCGTTATCAATTTGTACCTAACAAAGATGTATGCTTACAATATATGAATAAAAATTTAAAAAAAGAGTTTTGTCCCAAATCTTGCTGTAGCACTGTGGACCTAGTGAAGACCTAGGGTGGACCTAGTGAAGAATTCCTTTGCATGTGCTTAACTAGCTAAAAACAAGGCTTGCGAAAAGGTTTGTTCTTCCTCTCCAAAACCACACCTGGTTCTTCACCATTCCAATTGGAATGACATCCACATCCATCAGCAAGAAGCAGGAGCATGAAAACTAGAGAAACCAGAGAATCATTCTCAAGGTCTGGATTGTACTAGCCTGGGCCTCTCCCAGGAAGACAGTAAAAAGGATATGGAAAGGGGAAAAAGGTATGCTGGTCCTCCAGGGCACTCTACTGGATTTGCTTAATGCTGGAAGAGGAAAAGAGGGTATGAAGACACAGTGGGGCCTCTCAAGGAAGCAACAGCAGACTAGACAACACCTAGGCCTCTCCAAAGAGGGTAACCAACCTCTCACTGCTCTCGCTAAAGAGACAGCCAGTCAAAGGATATGTGTGAGCAAGCAGTGGTGAAAAGATAGAGGCATCTAGCTCCACGGCACAGCAAACTGAAGCTATCTTGGCATAAACACGCAGTGTTATGTTTTGGATTTAGAATGTCCCCAAGACCTCATGTTGTAGACAAGGCAGTCATGTTGGAAGCAAGGCTTGGGTGCTGAGGAGAGGTCCCTGGAGATGTGGCCCTGGGGACTATCTTTGTGTCCCTCCACCCCTTGCTCTCTCTCTGCATCCAGCCTCCATGATGTGAGAGCAGAGTCTCTCCACTGTGCTGTCTCTCTGCTTCCTGTTGCCAGACCCTGAGATCCTCAGATGTGACTGAAACCTCTGAGCTCTCCAGAACTGTAAGCAAGTAAATCTTCCTTTAAATTGTGGTCATCAGGTGTTTGGGGTCATAGCAGTGAGAATGCTGCCTGAAACATGTAAGAAAACTAGATTAGATTTAGCCAAAAGGAAATTTTGATACATGGACAAACTCAGGAGAAGAAAATTGAAGCTATAGACTAAAACATTTCTGAAGCTAGAGGAGCAGGCCCACGAGCTGGCACCATGGTAGTCCTGGGAACTACTGAACCAAGACATGGCTCTGGCAGTAAGGGATGGGTCAGATGTGACCTGGGTTCTAAGGTCAGTGAGGAGCTGGTTGCATACAACCAGGACCCTCAGAGACCTGCCCCTCCCTTCTAAAAGACTTGGGAAAACTACCTCTTAGACCAGGGAAGGAACAAGAAAGATTGGCCTCTGCCTGGGACCGTGAGTAGAAAAAAAAATCAAGGCTTCAAACAAAAGTTTCTAATGAAAAATCAAAACAACACGTCTGTTGAGGTATGAGGTCCAGAGTATATCATCTATATGGTATAAGAATCCCAGCCAAGGAATAAAACTAGAATAGGTGCAATGAAACTCCTTGTTTCAAAAGCAAACACAAAACTGGCCCAAAGTGATACTTACACAAGCCAGGAAGCATACAAATATCTCAAAAGTGATCATTAGCACACCTACTGAACATGGCTCCCAATAAGATTTATAAGCCACACAAGATAATAAAGTATAACAAGGAAGAGTCCAGACAGGCAATAAATGGGGGAAAGCAAACTGTCAGAAAAGCAGGTAATAAAATACCTTAAAGAGATTATTACATATATTTAAAGTGAGTAAAACATTTGCTTGAAAGCAAAAGATACAAGGAGAGAGCAGGACATGATGAGTAGGAGGAAAGATAATTTTGAAAGTGAACCAAAGAGACTGTAAGTAAAAATATATATTAAAATTGAAGATGTAATGAGCTGTTAAATAGAAAATGTAACCTAACTGAAGGGAAAATTCTTGTGTGTGTGTGTGTGTGTGTGTGTGTGTATGTGTGTGTTGTACTGGGGATTTAACTCAGAGGCATTTGAGCTACACCCCCAGACCAATTTTATTTCTTATTTGGAGACAGGGTCTCACTAGGTTGATGAGAGTCTCACTACTTACTGAGGCTGTCCTCCAACTTGTGATCCTCTTACCTCAGCCTCCCAAGGAAGGGAAAATTCTTGATCTAGAAGATAGAGGCAAAGAAATTCCCTACATGACAACCTAAGTAAATTGGGAGATATGGAAAATAGAATGAAAAAGTATGGCATATATCACAGCAATTCTAGAAAAAGAATAGAGAAAATGAAAAACATCAGACATTAGAAGAGATTGTAACTGAGAATTTCCCAGAATTATAGAAAGACACAAGTTCTCAAATTCAAGGAGCATAATAAGTATCAAGAAAGACAAGTAAAAAATTCACCCTTAGATATTTTGTAATGAAATAGCAGAGCACTAAGAACAAAAGGAACATTTTAACACCAACCAGAAATAATGGATTACCTAAAAAAGATAAACAATTAGACTCAGTAAGCAAATGTTCACATCAGCACCACTCATAATAGCCCAAAATTCAAAATAATCCAAGTGTCATGAACTGTTGAATTAGACATCTAGTATAAATAAATATAAACAAAATACTATTCAGCAATAAAAAGGAATAAACTAACAATACATGCTACAATATGAATGAATCTCTAAATCATACTAAGTGAAAGGAACAAATGGTGAGATATTGTAGGACTCCACTTGTGTGAAATTTCTGTCATCGGATTCCCTGTGGCTGGTGGGGGAGGAGGCGGAGCTAAGACTGACAGCAAATGTCATGAGGGAACTTTGTGGAATGACAAAAATGTTCTAACACTAGATTGTGGTGGTGGTTACGCTAAAAATCATTGACCTGCACATGTTGGGCGAAATGTATGGAGTAAAAATGATATTTTAATAAGTTATTTAAAGAATCTATGCATAATAATAACAAAAAATGTATGGGCCTAAGTGACTTTATAAGTTAGGTTTTACCAAACCTTGAAGAACAGATAACTTTGATCCAGTACAAGCTATTCCAGGAATTAGAAACGAATGAGGGCCCTTCATTTAAGAGACTGATATAATATGAGATTCAAATCTCAGCATTCTGACACCAAGTATAGGCTCTCATTTACTACATACCTGCCTCTGTCTCTCTCTGGTGAGTTGGGAAGGGCTTCTTAGGTAATATTTTTCTATACAAGAAAAGATGGATTTTTTTTTTACTACATTAAAGTGTAAGATTATTGTATGGCAAAAGATACCATATATAGACAGGTGTGGTGGCACACATCTATAATCCCAGTTCTTGGAAGGCTGAGACAGGAGGATCACATGTTCAAGGACAGCCTCAGAAATGTGGTAAGACTCTGCAACCTAGCAAGACCCTGTTTCAAAAACAAAATATAAAAAGGGCTATAGCTCAGAGGTAGAATGCCCCTATGTTCAATCCCTGGTACGTGTGTGTGTGTGTGTGTGTGTGTTGCTGGGGATTGAAGCCAGCATCCTATTAAATCACCCTTTCTGACCCTTGGTGTCATTTTAAGCAGATTTGATATCTCTTTTGTACCAAGTTTACTAATCTCTGGAGGGATTCAAAGCTCTTCTCTCCTTCCCCAGATTAGGCCCGGCATGTGTTTGGAGTGGGTGATGATGCCTGGCTGTCAGGAGTATCACACTTGTTGTGGGGGCTATAAGTGGGACAAGAGACCAAGGAGATATGCTTACGTGGCTCCGGAGGGAGGGCTGTCATATCATACTGGCTGCGATTCCTTCTGAAACTGCAGACTTCTCTCAATTTCAGGGCTATATGATATACCTGGACCAATTGGGTGCCCCCTATAGAACTTCCTGGGGAACGGGAAATATTTTCTTCTCAAAGGCATCCACAGGACTAGTTCAGGCTCTTCGGGCAAGTTCCTCAAGCAGTCTGTTCTCTCTGATGCCAAGTGCATCAGAGAGAGCAGACTGCGGGAGAGCAGAAGCTATGAACCTGTGGATTCTCCAGGGCTCACCTGTTATCCATGTATATGCAGGCACCAGATGCCCTCCCCAAGTCTGTGTAGCCTATTACAGCCTACTTTTTCCTCCAAGATGAATCTGTTCTATATTAAACTAAAGATTGGCCAAGCCAGCCAATCACACCTGTAATCCTAGTACTTGGAGGCTAAGACAGAAGGATCACAGGTTCAAGGCCAGCCTCAGCAACTTAGCAAGACCCTGTTTCAAAATAAAAAATAAAATAGGTCTGGAGGTATAGCTTAGAAGTAGAATGCTCCTTGGTTCAATTCCAAGTACAAAAGAAGAGTAAGAATAAGAATAAGAGTAAGGATAAGAAGAGGAGGAGGAGGAGGAGGAGGAGGAGGAGGAGGAGGAGGAGGAGGAGAGGAGGGGATGACGACGATGACTGGTCAATGAATCCAGTAACTGCATAAATACTCTTTTCAGTGATGAGGTAAAGAAAGAAGGAAAAAGAAAAACAGGTCTCATGCATCCAGGTGATAATATCTGAAGGTAAAAGAGGAAGCATTCAAAGCATTCAATCACAGTCATTTTGTTCTCTTTTGGTAGGGAGGAAGGGAGATGAAGGGGAAAGGGAGAATGAAAGCATGCTAGTACTAAAGAAAAAAAATAAGAAAAAAGTTCACAACTAAGTCAACCTCTGAAGATAGGGCAGTCCCCTTATCTGACCATGTCTACTTTCTGTAGCCTTTTCTTGACCATCCCTACTTTTATGAACATTTTGGATAGTAATTATGTCTTTTGTTGACCTGTGTTGTAGGCTCCTATTCATCAAGGAAGCTGTGAATATTCTACCCCTGAAAGGAAGCCACCCATAAGAGAGCATCATTCAGTGGGATATGGTGGCACATGCCTGTAATCACAGTATGTGGGAGGCTAAGACAGGAGGATCACAGGTTCGAGACCAGCCTCAGAAACTTAGTGAGACTCTCAGTAATCTAGTGAGACCATGTTTCAAATAAAAAAATAAAAAGGGGTGGGGGTATAGCTCAGAAGTAGAATGCCCCAGGTTCAATCCCTAGCACCCTGCCCCCCCCCCCAAAAAAAGAGAGTTCATCATTCATACAAAATGCCAAGTTCATTTGATTCTTTGGACCTGTTAAGAGACTTTCCATTTCATACTTGCCACATCTTACTCCTATTCAATTTAGAGACTAAACAGTTAAGTCTCTATTTCTTATGGGATTTTATCTAAAATTCTGTTATTAGCATCAAATATCTCTGATTAGAATTGAGCAATATACATCTTGGAGTAACTCATGGAATACTTTGATTAAACACTACAATGCATGTATTAATACATTTTTAATATTTTTATGTTGCCAAGACATTCAATAATTTATGTGTTCTGCACTCTAAAGATGTTTCCAATTCACATCAATCAGGAGTTACAGAACTGAAATGCAGTCAATCTAATGGTATTTGCACCTTATACATGAGGCCCAGCTTCTGTCAAACACTGAAAATAACATTTTGAGAGTAATTTAGGCTATCGAGGGAGAGATTTTGTTTCTTTACAGGGTTATCATCAATTAAATCACATCTTTATTTTTTTCCTCTTAGTTTAAGTTTTCATGACATTCATTTCCTTTTCCAATGTGTAATCATACTTTGCATCTTGTGTCACTCACACTAGTAAAAATTATTTTCCTTAAAGATATTATAAAAGCCAAAATATAATGATCCTTGGATTTCTGTTTGTTTAAATTGCAACCTGGCCTGCAGTCCACAGAGGGAAGGATGAATCAATCATCTTCTCAGACAAGAAGCACTGAAATATTTATAACATGGGAGGTCAAGGAAAAGTGCACTTGAGACTGATTGTGTGTGTGCAATTATCAAAATGCAAAGCCTAATGATGTATAGGAAAAACAACATAATCCAAACAACATAATCCTCTCTAGTAGTAGATGTCTTCTAAATGTCTCAGAAACATTTCAGACTGTCATTAGCAGTTATCACCATAATGGTTTTAAAGATCACTTCCATATAAGTGAATTGCTAGTTTATTCTACCCATCTGGATATGACTCAAGACTCCACTCTCCCATTAGAGAAAATTATGGGAGTCAAGAAATGGGAAAGAGAGTGTTAAGAATTTCAGAAATCCCCCACTGAGACCTCAGAGTTGTTCATGGATCATGGTACACTACCTCACCTCACTGTACCCCTTTGGATTATTTAGCAGAGGCATCTTCTCTAGAGATAATGAGAATTAACTAGGAGAACCAAACCTCTTCCCTTATAAAGGGAATTGTAAAGCAGAGAATCCCCTTTGTTTTCTTACCAGCACCTCCCTGCTTTTCACTCAATGCTGATGAAGACCTAACTGTCTTTCATCTAGTCTTGTTATTGCTGTTTCTACTAGAGACTCTTCAGAAAACCATCTTTCCCTGGGGAAGGGTCATATGCCTTTAGCACTCTTCTTAGTTTGCCCAAGGTATCTATTAATTTTCTCTGTATCTTCTTATAGTTTGAGTCATTTATGCTGGGCTTTTAGCTTTTATATGTTCCATCTCAGATTTTTTTTGTCACTCAAAGTCATAATATTCACATTTTCCTACCCTCAATTAGTAGATCTGGTGAATTTCTATAAAACCCATTCCGCTTTCCATCCAGAAACAAAGAAATGAGACACTAATATTTCTACTGCCTTCTTCCTCTCTGTGGTGCATGCATATTGTGGCCATTTAGATGAGCTGGACTACATTTCCCAGAATCCTCTTCCATGAGTTAAAAGAGAAGTGAAACACCCATATTTTTATGCTTAGAAGGTTGCCACAGCCCCAGGGTGCTGTTGCTGCTCATGTATGCCATCACAAAACTGGAGGTTCATTAGTAGGCATGGGACAGAAGCTGGTCCTCTGGCTCCTCCATCTCCCACTTAGTCTCCTCCATCAGCTTTTGTGACTAGAGCCAGGGGTACTCCTCTCTATGGGAGAGAAGCGGCCAGCTGCTTTTACAAGACTCCTGCATCATATAAATTTAAGGATTATAGGTAGGTGAGAATCCAATTAGAGGTCCCACCCAGCCTCATGCTTCCCCTTCATTTTCACATGCTCCAGCTCAGCTGTGCTTTTTCCACTTCAACCCATCTTTGCTACCTGATGACGTGCCCTGCTGACTTCAATCTGTAGCACCAGAGGCAGCTAAAGCAACTGCCTCAGAGACTGTTGCTAATATATCATTATCTGCCACAATTTCATATGATTAGATTCCTTATTATTGTATTACCCCTAATGATGCTGCTTCTCTGATAAAACCCTGATGGATACACTAACTTTGCTTGATTGGGTACATTTTGTGAGATTTACGGAAAAGGATTTAGGATACAACTGTTAAGGTCCGGATTAATCATCCCTTAGCCTCACCTGGATAAGAAGTCCCCAAATACACTTATACAAACCTCACTGGGTCAAGCACCTGGATTGGCACCAACTGTGCCATCAACTTCCCTCCTTGTGTTAGAGTCGTGTAAGGTTTTCTGAGCATTGTTGCTTTATGTCCTCTGACATGAACAAGCCCAGGGCGGGTTAATAGAGCATTGTATGGTCAGAGTATAGCTTCTACCTTTGGGAGTGCCCTGCTGCCAGTCCTCCCTCAAAGCAGAGCAGTCCTGGGCACACAGAGGCAATCTGCCTTGTCAGGCTCTTCGACAGGTTATCAGACATGTTAAGAGAGGCCTTCTCTAGAAAAATAATAATATCACCAGACAGCCAAAAAGTGAGGAGCTATTTGACTCTTCGACATGGATGTGTCTGTTGATTTTAAAGGATATGTTTTAAATTATAAGAGTTGCTCAGAAGCCACAAAAATACATTTTGGTTACGTGCACGCCTATGTAGAGAGCTGACGATGTCTGGAACACACTTCAGGAAGTTCTTAGTATTGTTCCCATGGCTGAACTTTCCTACATTTTTTAAATAGAGTTTCTTTTGGATCAAACTTAGGGATACAGGTCATGACTTGTACAGGATCTTAAATAACCCCAAACCTAGACAAATAAAAGCACTTTCCAAACACAGATGCTTGACAATGAAGATTGCCAATGTTCTTTTTATGAGGAGAAGGAAAGGATAGTCTCAGAAATCTATTTTCTTTCCTCCAGAGTTTGTTATTCATTCAATCCAATAATGAAGACTTATTTTGTTAACTCTAAATAACCATCCTTGAAGTAATTTTGGGACAACCTGACTGCCTTAATTTTTCTTAAAACAGTGACTAACTTATACTGGATTCACCCTGCATAAGTTCAAACATATAGAGTACTATCAGTCAAGCCAGCTATACAGTCATGCCAGGAAAAAGATCATAAAAGATGAAAGTCAAGTTGGGCATGGGGAGGCCTGCTTGTAATTCCAGTACTTGGGAGGCTGAGAGAGGAGGATCACATGTTCAATGACAGCCTCGGCAACTTAGCAAAGCTCTCAGCAATTTAGAGAGACCCTGTTTCAAAACAAAAAAAAGAAATAAGAAAGGCTGGGAGTTTAGCTTGGAGGTAGAATGCCCCTGCAGTATCAGAAAAACAAATAAATAGGAAGTCAAATATTAACTAGATAAAGGAGATTATATCTTCTGATATAATCTACCACAATCAAATCTATCTGTATAGATCATTAGAGCTTTGAGTATCCCCAGGCCATACCTGTCTCAGCATGCATAGAGGCTCACACTTATGCTACTAGACTGTTCATACATACTACTCTTCTTTTACCCACCTGAGTCCAATAACAATTAATAGCTAAACACAGGTGTCAGTTAAATAAAAATAAAATCTACCAGCTTTATTACTGAGATAGACTAAGTTAGAAGACATGGCTTAGTTATACACAGTCACCTTATCCACACTGCCCCCTGTCACAGGCACAGCTAGACAACCCTGTCCTCACCCAGGGGGTCAAAGTCTGTCCCATGAGGCTTTCTGAGTGATCAGGAATGTATGAGTGAGGAGATCCCAAAGGAGAAGAAAGAAGAAGGGAGTGAGTTGAGCATGTCTGGTTCCTTCCAAAATCTCTCATCAGAGAAACTGTTCTTCTTCCCATGAGTAAATGAGAGTAGGGGTGGGGAGGAAGGCAAAGCTTTGTTCTGGGGCAGTTCCTGCATGTGAATACTGCTGGTCCCCGCTGCTTTCTCCTGCATGGTGCAGTCATGGCTTCTGGAGCACTGGGGACTCCAGGGAACTAGGAGTGGCCTGGTGGTCTTTGGCAAGGCAATGAAGACTGTTTCTATTAATTTTTATCATATTTTTATGGCAGTATTTTGCTAACAGACCCCAAATTGACTCAACTAAATATCAAATATAAAATATTTAGCAATGAACCAAGCTAAATATTTTCTTTCCCAGCTTGCCTTGCATCCAGGGATGGTCATGGGACACAATTTGAAATAATTACACATAAACAGAAGTCTGAGGTTTTCTGTGAAATGTTTTGACTTCCAGTTTTAAAAAATTACAGCTTATAGTGTCCTCCCATCCCACTCCCTTCTTCCTATCTTGGATTGGAAATGATGGAGTTCTAGCTATCTTCAATCATGAGGACAAACACTAACACATTAAGGATGGTGCAGCAGATACACAGACACTAGATGCCTTGCAGCTCTGTTGTTCAGCTGAGCTAAACAAGCATCAGCCTACTCTGGGTTCCTCATTATGTGGGACAACAAAAAAAAATTAAAGTACGTTTGTATAAGACATCTTGTGATGGCTTTTCTGTTGCCTGCAGATACTTGCAATCTGAACTGGAATTAATGCTGTTCCCCGGGCAGCTTCAGGCTACTCACCTTATCTGTCCCCCAAGCCCCAGTCAGCCACAATATCCAAACCAACACTGGTAGTCACAGAGATGAAATATATTATGGGCGCTTCTGCCCCACCCTGTCATCATCTAATTGCACTGGAAGCACAGCCTACTTATTCGTATCACTCCTGCTATTTGGATTACATTCTTACTGACTGCACCTAGCCTTAGGATTCACCACTTCATTGACAATAATCACAGAGTCCATTCTCCTGGTCCTTTTTAAAACTAAGGGTCAGCTAACATTCTTCATCATCTACCATTTGGAAAAAAAAATAGGATAAGTAAGAATTGTGTTTTTCAAACATATCAAAGTCAATCACTAAACTGAACCTGAGAAGGAGGGAGGAGGGAGGGAATGGGGTGGGAATTGGGGAAGGGTTAATGAGAGATGTGTGCATGTATGCCTCTACCAGTTTGTACTTCACAAAGATGTATGATTACAATTCACCAATAAAAAATAAAATAATTGTGTTCTTAATAGAGTCCATTTCTAACAGGCTACTTTTTACCAACTTCTCCAGCCATTAGCAATTAATTTCATTCTCAGCAAATAAATTTGTATTGAGCAGAGACAGAAGCTAATTGAAGAGATTCTCAATACTAGATCAATGAAGCACATTCTCACCCCTTAGGTAGTACATCCTCAAATCCCAGAGAGTTTTATCTTATATAATTTAGTAGAAGTCTATGTTAATGAAAGAAAGTAGAGGATGTAGGGAGATAGAAAAACCACCACATCATACCCTAATAGGCTGCTTCCTGAGATAAACAAACTTGGGAAAGATTACAAGCCAAAGAGGATATCTGGAACCTTGTTTTATTTTATTTTATGTATTTTATTTTGTATGTGTGGTGCTAAGGATTGAACCCAGGGGCATTCTACTCCAGCTCTATTTTATTTTTATTTGGAAACAGGGTATGGCTAAGTTGCTAAGGGCCTTACTAAGTTGCTGAGGCTAGCTTCAAACCTGTGATCCTCCTATCTCAGCCTCCCAAGTTCTGGGATTACAGGGGTGCACCACCATGCTTTACTCTAATTTGCTGAACAGGAAATTGATTGTAAAAAGAACAATCCTGTGCTGCTAGAGTGGGTAAGAGAGGAGGAGAGTGGTATGTGATCCCTGGATTATTCCATAATGACCTCAATGGGATTTAGATATGTCCTTATGTAAGTAGGACCAGATGGCTGCTACCTGGACAGTCCACAATTTCTTGTCATTCCTTGCTTGAGATGTGTGCTAGCTATTGTGCTTGGGTGTCCCTGAGACTGTTTTGAGGATTAAATGTATGGGACAGTATAATCACTCAGTAATGTTGGCGTTAGCTTTCATCACAACTCTAGCAAGCCTTGCTTCATTTTTAGCTCTCATTTCAGGCTGTTGCTTAGCAGTACTCCAAAGATAAGCGCTAAGTTTTCTGGAAATGATTAAAAGTAATCACAGCATCTCAGAGCTGAAAGCCTGTAGAAATTACTCCATTCTATTCAGCTGGCAGATTAAAACACACACACACACACACACACACACACACACACACACACACACACACACACACATCCAACAAGATTAGGTGACTTCTCAAGGTCATCCACCAAATGAGTGGCAGGACTCAGACCAGAGCACGGTCTCCCAAAGCTGAGTCCTTTCTAGTTAGTTACAGTAAAGCTCATGATTGGAGAATTGAGCATTCCATTTTGGGGACTCTTTTTTAGAGAGCTGAAGCTTGTTCCTTTTCATCATCTGAACCTAATAGTAATGATCACTTTTGATTAAAATCTTCTAATACTTTTTATTAAAATGTTTCTACACAATGCAGTTATTCTAGTCTGGAGGATTCAGAATCCTTAAATTAAGGATTTTCATGCTGTCTTATTTCTTTAGCAGTTGCTTTAAGCTTTGAGCAGTTCCTTTGATTTGTAAACCTAATGATGATTTCATTTGATAGTGTTATAATATTGTCAAATTCCTTACTTGATATTCTCTGGGAGGACAGAAATCCAAGAAATTAACAGCAAAAAGTGCCAGGCATAGTGGTGCATGCCTCTAATCCCAGTACTTGGGAGGCTGAGACAGGAGGATCATAGGTTTGAGGCCAGCCTCAACAACCTAGTGAGAACATCAGCAACATAGAGAGACCCTGTCTCAAAATAAAAAATAAAAAGGGGTGAAGGTTGAGCAGAGTTAGAATCCAAATCCCCCTGGGTTCAATCTCTAGTAACACAACACACACACAACACTTAAAAAAAAAAAGCACATGACTCTGCACTGCATTTAAGAACATCCATGATTATAAGTATACACGTATTTATATTATATATACATAAAGAATTATGATAAATGTATTATTTATGTACCCAAGTGTGGTGGCACGATTCTATAATCCCAGTACTTGGGAGAATGAGACAGGAAGGTTCAAGGCCAGCCTCAGCAACAAATGTATTATTATGGAGATTTCAGAGCACAATGCAAATCTGTAACTTCTGGGTAAATTAATCTTAAATGAGTTGATGATATTTCTTCCTTCAGCTCTTCAGAGTCTACACAGAGCTCATATATATTTAGTTATTGAAATAATTTGTATCTCTTGCATTTTTCCATTCAGAAACTCTGAACATCACTTCATTAAACTCCCAAATGTTCCTATGAGATATGAAGAATTAGATATTATTATTCCTATTTTAGAAATAAGAAAACTAACATCCAAAAATGTTAAATATGCCCAGAAGACCTATATGAATAGAAACAAAGTCCCTTTCTCTTCTCTACTTCTCGGCAGTCAGTCTTTGAGTCTCTTCCAGGAGTCTAATTTAGCCCTCTGTATTTTCAGCTGTTCCAGGAATAGATTCTGCCAGAAAATAAAGCCCACTGATTCCTGGTGCTCACAAATCCACCCTTGACTTTTCCCATCATTAGCAACCACAGGCTCAGCCTCTGACTGACTCTAGGTAGTCTCCATTGCCACAACTGAGAATCCATTGCATTTCACTCTGGGGTAGCTCTTAATAAATTACCAGTCACTTACACTCTCTACCTAGTCTTGTTAGAGCATCTGAACTGTGCATCCCTGGAAAAATGGAATAGCAAGAAAGAGACTAGCAAAGATTCCATCATCCCCTTTCTAGATTTCGGTGCCTGTGTGTGCGATGGGGAGGATCAGTATTAAAGGAGGTAACACATGTGATGTGCTTAGCAAAGTGTCTTTCTCAAAGAAAATGTTAGTGGTGGTTATTAGTATTTGTATGTTAGCTGGTAGAATTTTGGAAGAGCTGATAATAAACACAGTTGTGTTTACTGTTATTTAAATTAGACTTATCATTTCCCCCATTCCACAGGCGAGAAAGTGGCAGAACTGGTATATGACAAAGGTTTCCCTGATTTTACCAAGCTTGTTTATTCGTTCACGAAATACCTACTAAGTCCTCATGTGTTAGGAACTGAATTAGGAGGAAAAAGAGGACAAGACCAACCTGGTACCTGCTCTTATGAGATTGAGAGTCTAGAGATGAATACAGGGAGGTTAAACCCAAATGTCATGGTGCCCAAAGCCAGCCCCCATTCTTGTACCTCCTTAAACACAAACCTCTTAAAATAAATCCACCTTAAGGTTGTGGATATAGTACAGTAGTAGAGTGCATACCTAGCACCACAAAATAAATAAATGGAAGGAAGGAAGGCCTGCTAGGCCAGAAAGAAAAGGATATTTTTCTGAAGAATACATAGGGGAAATGTTATAGGATACAGACTTTACTTCACAACACATGAAATTCCTTTCCTCATATACATCTTTGTCCACCCTACCACCTTAATCCTTAACCTCCTTACCCCACTCTACTCTGCCCTGGTTTTCTCAGTCCAAGGACAGGTCCCTGGCCCAGGATCCTCCCTGCAGGCCTCCCTATGTCTCCCCCTTCTTTATGT
Source organism: Graphiurus murinus (assembly GCA_004027655.1). Lineage (NCBI taxonomy): Eukaryota > Metazoa > Chordata > Mammalia > Rodentia > Gliridae > Graphiurus > Graphiurus murinus. The sequence continues at coordinate 82,765 of PVLC010004240.1, forward strand.
GAACCACAAAGCCTTCTATCTCAGGTCTTAAAAAAAGTCCTCCCACTAACAGATACCTCACCTTAGAAGATGACTAGGAAATTATAAATAAATTATTTTCTTCTGGTCCCATAAGTAAACAGGCAGTTCTGCTGTAGCTCGATCCCTTGTGTTAGAGGAGTATAAAGGAAGGACTTCAAGTCTGGACTGAGGGCAACAAGGCAGGTGTCCAGGAAAAAGTGACATCTAAAGAATAGTGGGTGTTATGGTTGCCTCCTCAGCATCCATTGTTCAACTGTTGGTAACTGCCTTAATTTGGTAGTGGAGGGGATGGTCATACCTTCTACATAAAGCCATGTGCTTTTGGGGAGAACTAATCCTACCACCCTAGCTCCAGCCTAAGCTAAATAGCACAGTTTCATCCCCCCAGTTATAGTTACTGGATCAGCTGAAACTGAAAAAGATGCTTGTGGGAATGGAGGAGTTGGTGGTGGGAGTCTGGGAAAGAAACTCTGTGAACTGGTCATCTGATCACCATGAGGATCACCAGGCCAAACAGGAACTAAAAAGAATCAGAACCTTGTGACCAGGGAGCTCAGTGATGTTAGCTGTTGTTTATGGCAGCACAGGTTCAGGTGTCTACTTCCTTTCGACCTAGCCTAACACACAGAAGGTGAGATCTGATCAACAAGTAGCCAATTACCTTGAGAAGGGTGGGAAAGTACCAGATCTACAACTTAGCAAAGGTCATTTATGAAGCGGTTTGGTTTTCAAGGTAATTATAAAATACAGAACAACTTCTTTATACTCTTAATTACCAGTTCGATAACATAATGAGAAGAGAGCTCTGATTTACACCTCCCCACACACATACACACACAAACTTCCAAACTTAGAATGATTAGGAGCTGTATGACGTGACTTAAAAAGAAAACAGTAAAACTTTGTCAGAACATTTAAAAGATGATTCAACTAAGTGGAGAAATAGAGCCCATTTTAAGATGAAAAGACTTAATAACACTAAAGTATCTGTATCAACCAATAGAATAGAATTTAATTTAATTTACAGATTTAATGTTATTTTGATCTAAAACCCCATAAGTAGTGAAGCATCTTGGTGCATGCCTGTATTCCCAGTATTGGGGAGAAAAGAGGATCACAGGTTCAAGGATAGCCTCAGCAATGAAGCGAGACTCTCAGCAACCTAGAAACAATAAAAACCTAGAAACAAAAAATAAAAATAAAAAAGGGTTAAGAATGTAGCTGGGAGATAGAATGTCCCTGGGTTCAGTCCCCAGTACCACAGTAAACAAGTAAATCCCAACAAGTATTTTCATTCCACGAACATTCTAAAATATATGTATAAAAATAGGATACCATTAACAGGGAGTCTAGAAAAGAAAAGCAATGAAAAGTTTCTATCAATATCAGACAGTAAAACCTACCATATAATGTAATGAGTAAATTAAATATATTTAAAATATATGTTGCCAGGCATGGTGGTGCAAGCTTCTAATCCCAGTACTTGAGAGGCTGAAATAGGAAGATAGCAGGTTCACAACTAGACTCAGCACTCTCATGAGGCCCTCTTCAACCTAGTGAGACTCTGTTTCAAAATGAAAAATAAAATTCGGATGGGGGTGTAGCTCAGAGGTAGAATGCTCCTGAGTTCAATCCTCAGTACCATAAAATAATTTTTTAAATTATAAGGAGGAAAGAGGGCATGTGTATATACTCAAGTTGGCTGATTCAATCAGTGGTCTTTCCCAATCCTCTTCTTCCTTCTGTGTTTTAATACAGAAACAGGAAGAATTAAATACTTTCCCAGCCACTGTTGCAGCTAAGTGTGACCCTATAATACAGTTCTTTGTAATAAGACCTAAGAAAAAGTCTGCAGGTAGTTTTCTGAAAAAAAAAAAAATTATTTTCCCTATAAAAGCAACTGAAGTTCTCCATTGCCCTTTCTTCCTGCTCTGAACATAGAGGCTCAGTAGCCATCTTAGAACCATGTGGTAGTAAGCATGAGGGAAAGGCCAAGAGAATTTGAGTTTCCAGCACAAATATCATAAAGAAACTGAAATGATCCAACAGCTACCAACAACCTCTGGACATCTTGTAAAGTGAGAAAAATAAACCCCTATCAGCTTGAGCCATTGTTACTTGGATTTTTGTTACTTAAAGTCAAGTAATCGTAACTAATCCAAAGAATATTTGATAAGAAGTATTAGAATTAGTGCTAGCAGTCTTAAAAATAGCTAAGTACTCAACTATACTCTAGACGGATTGAGTTTATTTTTTTATGTAAGAATAGAATATTGAATAAAAGATTTAGAGCATCTATGAGGAAAATTTTTTCTTGGAATTTTATGAAGAATTGTAAAAGAAAGTGATAGGTGAATACATATATAGACTTTAATGAAATGAAAAACAGCAAAAACATAGTATGAAAAATATATATCAAGCCGGGTGTGGTGGCACACGCTTGTAATCCCAGTACTTGAGAGGTTGAGGCCGGAGGATCCGGGTTCTTGGCCAGCCTCAGCTATTTAGTGAGGCCCTCCACAATTTCGTGAGACCCTGTTTCAAAATAAAGACTAAAAAATAGGGCTGGGGATGTAGCTTGGAGGTACAATGCCCCTGGGTTCAATCCCCAGTACCGCAAAAAAAAAAAAAAAAAAAAAAAAAAAAAAAAAAAAAAAAAAAAAAAAAAAAAAAAAAAAAAAAAAAAAAAAAAAAAAAAAGTATATCAAATATGACAGACTATAGGATTGTAAATATAGATAGAGCTTATTCAAATGTTTTAGTTATATCTCATAACTGTGACAGATAATATGAACAAGCAATTCCCTTAAGGAGAAATAGAAACATGAAATAGACACCTGAGAAAATGTTCAGTCTTTATAGTAAAGAAATGCAAATTAAAGTAACCTTGAAATATCACTTGACACCTACTAAATTAGCATTTTTAAATAATGAGCTATTGGCACACTCATTCATTTTAGTTGGCACTACAAATTAGCACCACCTTTGAGAAAGCAACATGACAAGCACAGAGAAACATTTGTGCCCTTTGGCCCAGTGATTCCAGCTCTTGCAATTAGAGCAAAGGGGAGTAATTCACCAGAAGCAAAGACACACTCTGCACTGTTCTTCAGAGCCTCAGCAATTCAATTAAATCCAATTAACATGTATTTTACACCTTCCACCTGCCAAGCTGAGGCAACAGGGAGTCAGAAATTAATAAGACACTGTATCTGACCTCAAGGGGCTTACAGCCAGGCAAAGGAGGCAGGTAGGTAAATAAATACATTACAAGATGGTGCCATAAGTTCAGCAGTAGAAACATAGATGAAGTCAGAAGAGCTAGATTTGTATGATGGGAGTGAGTAGGGAGTGAGGTAGGTGAGCAGGGAGCAGGCAGGGTTAAGAAAAGCTTACTAAGGGTACAAAGTAAAACTAAAGGGGAAAAGACATTCCAGGAGAAGGTTTATGAAAAACCAAGATTTGTGGCAGGTAGAGTTGAAAGAGGGCTGCTTTATTGCCCTTGTTTGACACCTAAAATAGCAACAAAAACAAAAAAGGAACACTCATAAATTATCAACATCAGAGATAACTCTGTGACTTGTGGCACGCAGTGGACCATTTTTCCACTACAAGAATGAAAATATATGAGACACTTAAAAATATTGATGAAGCCGGACTTGGTGGCGCACACTTGTAATCCCAGCATTCGGGAGGCTGAGACCGGAGGATCCGGGTTCGCGGCCAGCCTCAGCTACCTAGTGAGGCACTCCGCAACTTAGTGAGACTTGGTTTCAAAATAAAGACTAAAAAATAGGGCTGGGGATGTAGCTCGGAGGTAGAATGCCCCTGAGTTCAATCCTCAGTACCGCAAAAAAAAAAATATTGATGATATGCAAACAGAACACCTGGGGGAAAGTAGCTGGTCCTGACCACACTGAGCGTCACTCCAAAATTCACTATTCCTTCCTTTTATGCTCATACTCCTTTTATGGAAATATAATTTACATATTAGTCCAAAAGAAGAAACCCACCAGCACTCATTCCCCATTGTTCCTTGCCTTTGACAACCCGAATCTACCTTCTATCTACAGAATTGCTTCTTTTTCCCCTTCCCCTACCTGCCCTAGGTCTTCCCCAAGCTTGGGTAAACAGAGCTGACAGTGGATTCACTGCTGCTCTGACCCCAGTGGAGATATTGGCTCTCCAGACTGCAGCTGATCAAACCAACTTAACACCACTTTTTAAAGATACAGACAGACTTCCGGGAAGATGGCGACGGAGTGAGACACGTCTCAAGAGCCGCTGTGAGCTCGATTCAAATCAGTCGTGGATCCAGTTTTTTGAAAAAAGAAAAAAAGCAACAAAAAGGTGGAAAACGCTGCGAAAACTGGAATACAGCTGAGCAGAACCCGGAAGACCGACCAGAGAGAGCAAAGAAGCCCGTCTCCGCGGCC